>APFE031383757.1:9866-23624 GCA_000404065.3 Pinus taeda
TTCGTTCTCCACATTTCACTAGGTTCAATCCCACTTCTTCACCCCTGTGAGCATCACCCGATTCAATGAGTGCTAAGTGAACTATTCAAAAAATCATGAGAAATTAGTCAGTTACGACTACCTCTCATGGAAATGGTCATACGTGAATGACTTACTTAACGCAGTTGAATCCCAAAATGATATCTAATATAATGCACTGCGTAAACCCCCATACTTAAAAAGAATGTTAAGTTTGGGTTCGTTAGGTCATTGGTTCGAATCCAGCGAGTTAGATTACTTTTCAATTAGAATTATTTTCTATGAAAGAATGTTGACCCACTGGTTCCAATCCATTCATTTAATAAAAGATATATTATTTCTCTGGTTTGAATCCAACCCATTAATAAAAAAATATTATGAAATATTATGTCGCTGGTTCGAATCCAACCCATTAATAAAATATTGTTTACTTTTCAATTAAAATTCTTTTCTGTGAAAGAATGTTGACCCACTGGTTCCAATCCAGCCATTTAATAAAAGAATATTATGTCCCTGGTTCGATTCCAACCCATTAATAAAATAATGCTAAGTCTGGGTTCGAATCCAACGATTTAATAAAAGAATAAGAATATGATGTCTATGTTCGAATCCAACCCATTAATAAAAGAATGTTATGTCCCTGGTTCCAATCCAACCCATTAATAAAAAAATATTATGTCCCTGGTTCCAATCCAACCCATTAATAGAAGATTGTTTACTTTTCAATTAGAATTCTTTTCTATGAAGATGGTTCTAATTCGAATGCATGTATCATTTATATCTGGAAGATGGTTCTCAAATATAAATGCATTTAGACAATGCTAATTGCACCCAATAATGAATAAAGAAAGTTAGGAAAAAATCTTATAGTTAAGGGCAACCCCTAGTCAACTATTGTTTTCCATACTACACCATAGGGAATCTTTCTTGGAGATTTAGTGGAAACTATTTGAAGATCGAAGAAGTGCATTGAAGAGTGTTGAAGCTTTTGGGGACCAAACACCTACCACTAAAGAGAAGTGATCTAAATTGAATCTTTTCTTCGAATATTATGTAGAGTTGTAACAAACTTATAATTGTTTTTAAACATATTTTGTCACACATATTTTATCTTTGTGACAAAATGGGATAGGAAACAAACCAATGTGATGGTTGGTCTTTCAAAAACAACAATTAAAAATGAAGGTTGTAGTGAAGAAGGATCAATGGGAGTAAGGCAAGCAGAACTCAAGAAGTATGAACAGAGATGACATCTCAAAGAGTTCAACCTACTTAGAAAATTGGAGGAGTCAAGGAGCCTATCCATGATGAATGAAGGTGTCTCAAAGACATGCTCATCTGCAATTTTTTCTTCAGTAACAATGAATGAGATTGTTGAGCAAGCATAGCTCATCCTTTGTAAGGAATTTCCCAAGCAAAATAAATCTCTATTGTTAATACTGTGTGGTTGTGTAATTTGCTTATTGTAGTTCTACTTTGAGTTTGATCACTTGAAAGTTATGCAACTTTACCAGCTGAAATCCTCTTAATTGTCCACTAACTATTTGTGGGCACTACTAGTAAAGAGATTCCTCAGTTAGGTAAAGCATACCCACAACACATTTTCACAACTCGACTCCTCTTTAATTGAATCATTAACTTAATTCCTGAGATTTGGCTCAGTTTATTTCGATTTATATCTGGGTGTTTTCCCTCTACACACATACCAGAGACAACCATGTTTATTACTTTGGGCATTTGTTCTTTGCCAACAAGCCTTATAAAACATTTCTTTATTGCTCTGGGTATTTTTTCTTTACCCACAAACCTTACCAAAGGTTTTTAATGATTCCTTGGTATCTCTTTGTTTCCCATGAGCTATACTCAATGTTTTCTTCATTTCTAGACAACTCAATCCATTTTTCTGAGTACTCCCCCATTCCTATGTTCTGTAAAAGAGTCGTTGGTCAGCTAGTGTGAGTTTATATGGATAGTTGGGTTCTATTCTGATATCCAATCCATATACACCCCTTTCGCATGTAATTCACTCAAATGGAAATCCATGGAACCATTTTTATTTATAAATGCTAAATCGACCACCAAAATACTAGATGATAAATATGGAAAGCATTGGGTTTTAGCAACAACAATCATTTGTATCATATTTTCTTTGTAGAGAGAAGTGATGGACACCTACAACTAAGCTCAAAAGAAAAAAAAAAAAATTGAAACTAAGCCACTAACAACCAAAAGACTTACAATCAGATTCGTAATTGCAAATGCAAAGCTTGTTCCATTACAGGCAATAAAAATAGAATGCATTAAAATCTGAGCTGAGCATTGAACCAAAACTGGTTTGAGTAGCAAATTCATTCTACAATAGCCATCCATGTTGACGAAATAAACAATCCACAAGCATATCATTTGTGGATCAATTAATGAAGAAATTGTTGTTTGTTCATTCGTGTTTGAAGGTTGTGATAATTGCATGGTGTTGATGTTTAGTGGAGGTGAATGTGTATCCAAATGATCATTTCATTTAGTTTGCAAATTAAATTGGTTGATACAATCGTCATAGTCTATGGATGATAACCTTGTTGACTTCTCCATTCCATTTTAAGGCATATTTGACATCTTGCTAATTGGCTCCAAAGCAAGGCACTTGTGTCCTCTTCAATCCCATCAAATTTCTATTGTAAAATTATAAAACAACCCACTTCAATAAACCGACTTTCAGATCTTCATTAATGGACAAATTGTCTATTTTATCTCAGGGAATCCTCCCTTGCACCATAGGAGCACTAACCTAAAGTGAGGAGGATGACGATCAAGGTGCTAATGGGTGATATACTCAAGTCACTCTAGGGTCTGTTCAGGGTCAGCACTCGATTATTGGATTAATCTTTTGAAGTGTGGATTTTGGAGGTGACAAGTAAGTGGACAATAGAGCATGTTGAATCTTTTACAAGCGCAATACCAAATGCTCTTTGAGTAAGAGGAAAAAAAAAACTTTTGACAAAATATTGTCTAGAAGTTCTAGAGAAAGCACTGGTTCATGGTGTGTCATGTCATCTACTCAAATGCTCCTTGAGTAGGAAGAGAAAAAAAAAAACTTGTGACAAAATACTGTCTAGAAGTGCTAGAGAAAGTATTGGTCCATAGTGTGTCATGTCTTGGAGAAAGAAACCTATTGTATCATTGTGGATGATTGCCTTTTGGAAAGATGAGACTTCCCTTGAGATCCAATTCAAGAACTCTGCAATGGGGTTGAGAAAAAAGGTGCCAAGGAGGTGTTTCCTAGTGCTTTTTGCCTTTGGCCTAAGAAAACATGTGAACCCACTTTTTAGTTTGACTTTATGTGCTTATTAAAGTCATGCGACTTTTTAGTCACTTTATGAGGTACAAAAAGTACAATGTACTTTATAATATTAAAGTGACTTCATGTTTTTAAAGTGATTTTATGAGAAAAAATACATGTTACAAAAACAAGTTATTAAAGTGACTAGGGAGGCTCATTAATGAAGGGGGAGACATAACAAGGGGTTCAACCGGAGATTAGATCTCCACCCTTGATCAAGGAGAGTTGAGATCTAATCTCAGCCCCTAATCTTAAGGATAAGGCTTCTCATCATTGTAAGATGAAGGAGGAGGAAAAAGCAAAAGGGATCATTCATTCTTCATGTGCAAGTGTTGGAGAAGAGAAGAGGAGAGGAAGAGGAGGAGAAGAGACTGAGATAGCAAAGTTTTGTTCAAGGATAGACCTATAGAAACTTGGAGAGATTCCACAACACCAAATTGAGGAGGCACCTACCATCAACAGGTTGAGTTATAGGCTGGAAGAGAAGCACAAATTCTTAGAAGGAGCAGGCAAAGGTTTCTAGCCTGGATTTCTAGGCTGAAAAGGTGGTATGGTTGAACACATTTCCAGACATTCAATCCTGGTCTGACTACCCATTTTTCAAGGAACAAGAGCAGTTTTGTCACCATGAATTTAGAGGAGAAATTTGTAGGTTAGTGGCACAAATTTCAAGGATATTTTGAGTAGTGACATGAATTTCAAGGGACATTGGTCTGTCAATGGCATGAAATTCGTGGGGCTAGTTTCAAGGAAAATGATGATTTTCTGAGCAGAGAAAGTCTCTCAGTGGCATGAGTTCCAAAGTAGTGATTGTTGGACAGTGAACAAGTTTCAAGGACAATGGAACGATTTCCTAGACAACAATAGGGAGAGATAAGTACCATGTGTGATTTAATTAATGTTGTAATTAATTCTCTAAGAAAAGAAAAATAAAATCCTCCTTCAAATTGGCTTTCCCCTTTGGGATTTTTCCAAGGTCTAAGATTGACCAAAAAATAGAGTCCAAAAATTTGTGTGTATAAGTGAAAGAGTATTGGTAGCCTAGCAATATTTCTTTTTAATTTTATATTCATGTTATATCAGCAATTAAACATGATTTGTAAGACAAATTAAAACCAGGTGGGGCTACAAGACACACAAGAATTTTCTACACTCGCTAGTGGGTACTGTGGCTTTGTTGCTCAAAGCCTTTATCTACTAATAACGTTGAATAAAAGGATTTTTCAAGTAATGTCTGATAAAATAGTGGCCTGTGGAAGATTGGGGGAACAATGCCTTCCTCATGAACAATGCGAAGCATTGTTGATCCAGGTACCAAAAAAATATGGAGAGAGGTTTTTAATATTCACTAAAAAGGTGACATAACCATCCCTATATCTCGTAGTATATAAGACAACAAAAAACAAAATGTTCCATCTCAATATATTCTATATGACAATTACAAAAACCTATTCTCTTGAGGAATCTATTGTTTAGCCTTCACCCAAGCCTATGTAACCCCACTCAAAACTAGCCCATAGATATCTTAGAGTGCATGCATCTAGTGTCACAACAAGGGGATCAAACAATGAGGACATGTCTCTAAGAAATGCATAGAAGGTCATCTTAGGCTTCAATCATCCTAGTGGGTCAAGCCAAGAGACCTAGATATATTACTTGTATATGTCATCTATGATGAACATGTTCGTAACATGTTTATTCAACAAAATATGTCCAAGAATATCCTAAGTATACTTGAAAAGGGGGAGGAAATCCATCAGCCAAATGACCGTAGCAAGACATGAGACCTTTGAAAACCAAAAACTGTGATCCTGCCCAATAGGTGTAGTCAAGGCCATAGCCTCAAAGGAGGTCATAAGAAATATGAAATTTCATCTCAACTGTCAAGTCTACAACTCCATATATGATGTAGAAACAATACCAGTATTAGAACATTCTCAAGTCCAAAAAGGTGGGCCATAAACTATGTCTAAAAAATAGCATGGAGACCTACACTCCTGCTCCAATGATACAATGGAGCATAAGGATTTGTAAAATATTTGCCTTAGCCCAATTTGATCCAAAAGTGTTAGGACCCCACAACTGACTCAATTCCAAAAAGGTGGGTCACAAACTATGTATAAAAAATAGCATGGATAGCTACACTCATGCTCCAATGATACAATGGAGCATAACGATTTGTAAAATCTTTACCCTGGCCCAATCTTATTCAAACTTGTTAGGACCCCACAGCTAAATATCATGTGTTGAATGATATTGAGATCCCTATTGGACAATGTGTCTCGAAAAAATGTTGTTTAAGGAGAACAAGGAAGCCAAGAGAGAAAGGGATCCATTATCATTTATTGATATGAGGTTGGCATCCTTTACTCAACACAAACCCATTCCCTAAAAGGTAGACCATATATATTAGCTATAACCTTAGCTAATCTCAACCCGTATGGATCATAGTGAGATGGAAATTTCATATTTTGGGTTTTGGTTTCCATAGAAAAATAGTGTGGAGTGCCAGTTTGAGCTCCAAATGGAATGTAAAAAAGTTATCTCTGGTATTTATCTGCGGCTTAATGTCTAGAAGTGAGAATGGGAAAGATTTTACACGATAAAGAAAACCTTAATCTATACCAGAATGGTAGTCACATGTTTTTAAAGATGAACTAAAAGTTGGAAATGGACTCACCAGGATTTAAATATATCGAAAGGAGGATAGCTACTTCAGTAAGACATATATTTCCAACCACAACAAGAATAGATGCCTCCAAGGTTTTGAACTTGCAACCACCAGACCTTCATAAAACCCTGAACCCTAATAGAAGTTCTTTGACTTCAAATTATGTAATACCAACAAAATGAGATTTTTGAAGGAGCGACGATGAGTGATATGATCCCTCCCTCCATGTGATTGTTATTGCACAACATGAGCATTATTTTTACTACAAAGTTATTATTTCCAAACCAAGTCGTCAAACAAGGGATGGGGAAGAGATGTTTCATAAGATTACATTCAAGAGGTTGTGAAGATATATAATTGAAACGTCAGATAGATGAGAGCCGAATGACACACTTCTCTTATTAATATGAAACACCATGGAACAACTCAACTTAGAACTTATAACAACTCAACTTAGAACTTATAGCCAAAGCATCAAGAGTTAGACTTGAGTGCTTAAGCGACTGTAATAAAAATAATACACATCGGAAATATCATATACACGTGGATCATTTATACCAAGTTAAATGTGGTAGCTAAAGCAACCTTTTCCTACACCTAGTGTACTAGATGGCCAAGGCAAGGTGTCATCAAACCTCTTCCATAAAAAACTTTCCAGTAAGAAAAAAGCATCATTTTTGCATTAATATTAATGCATAGGGGTAATTTACATGATCTAACATATATTAAATCCGCTTCACATGTATGAAGTGATATTCTAATATGTGCAACATCTAATGTTCAGGAAATATCAAAATCCCCATACAATTCAAAACAATTTCATAAAAGTCTAGTACTGTTATGCTCATAGTGTGCATTCAAATTACAAGATAAACAACTTGATATCCAAGTTAAAAATGGTATCCTAAGTTCAATGGATATGAACTTGATAATAAAAAATGTAGATATGCATGAAATTTTAATTGTTCAACTAAAGGAAATGTGTCCTCTCCTAACTAGCCAACACTTCTCCTTTTAGGTATTCTTCATAATGCATTTGACCCAGTTGTAGCCCACTCCCATTTTGGATAATATATCAACCTTCGAATTTAATTCCTTATGAATGTGATCAAAGGATATAACCCTAAATATTTTAATCAGCTCCATAACTCTAATCATCCACTAATCCAATAGTGTTTAAGGAAGTATAACCTTTCAGCCAATCTATAACAACATTTGAATCCCCTATCACTTATAAGTTTAGATTTTTGAAGTGACACAATTAAAATTACTAACATAATCGATTGATTCATATTATCGTGGTACTTGGTGGGTAGCCATATTTTTGTTCCTAGACTAAATTAGTCATTCACGTTAGTTATTTTTAGTTGTATTACTTATTAACT
Organism: Pinus taeda; assembly: GCA_000404065.3. Classification (NCBI taxonomy): domain Eukaryota; kingdom Viridiplantae; phylum Streptophyta; class Pinopsida; order Pinales; family Pinaceae; genus Pinus; species Pinus taeda. The sequence goes on from APFE031383757.1 coordinate 17,278, forward strand.
AGTCATATATTTTAACCCAGGACTAAATTAGTTTTTTATGTTAGTCGTTTTTAGTTGGGTCACTTAAGATTGCTCATTTTTTGGTAGCATTTCACTTGCAAAAGTTGTGGTGACTAACATTTTTAGTCACCTAGTCACTAATTTCTAATTTTCTACTAGTGTTTGGAGGCCTTTTTACTCACACATGGGGTAGAAAAAGGCTAATTCTTATGCTTCATTACGTCGAGAGGTGCTTTCCAACCCAGTATGGTAGAGATGTTGTAATGTCCTGTCATGTCTTGTTATGCAAACATTTTGACTTGGTCAAATTGCATAAAAAATAGAAATATAATAAAATAAGATAATAAATTATAATTAAAATAACATGAGGTAAAATAGTCAATTTATCGTTGGCAGTTTTTGGGCTCCATGTTTTGAAAATCCATGGTTTTTCTAATGGTATTCTTATAGAAGAAGAAAATATATATATATTCTATCATCCTAGATCCATCTGAACTCTAGATTTACCAAGCACTAAAAGGGATCAAATCTCTTGAGATTTAAACCTCTTTTAGAGTGAAAATAAATTTTATCCCTCTTAGTGCTTGGTAGATCCGGAGTTTAGATGGATCTAAGTTGGTCATTAAGAGAGCTATCTTTTATGTCAGCTTGTGACCTACTTAACTAGTAAACATTAAAATATTATTTTAGGTCTTTTAGTTTAAATTTATCCCAAAATGACTTGGTTACCCTCATATAAATATAGGGGAGTTAATTTGGAGAGTATCATTGTCACACACACTATTTTCTCTCTTGTAAAAGAGTTTTCACTAGCTTATGTTCCCTCTTGGATGCAATGGATCACTAGGCTATCACATTGTCTTGGGAAATATAATATTGTGTGGATGGAAATTCTTTGGATTTATGAAGTGATGCTATGGTGATTGATGCTAATCTATTGTGATTATTTTCTTCCATTTTGCGAATGTTTTAGAATTATGGTTTTAAAAAGTCTTCATGATCTGTTGTGTCTCTAATGACTCTAAAATCTCCATATGGTAGATTTATCACCAAGTATCCATCAAGGAAACTTAGAATAGCATTATTGAGATGTGAAGGTGTTTCTAGGGTTTGAGAGGTTTTCCTCTCTCTTTCTCTCTCCATTCAAGGTCTTCCACCTTTGACCTCCCCCTTTTCACTCCATATACCCAATTGATTAAAGGCACTAGTCATTGCGTGTCAATATTTTAAATTTTATCTTTTTCTTACTTTTTTATGGTAAACAAGGGTTATGGTTTTTCAATATCTAAATTAAATACCATAAAATACCATAAATGTCATATACTTAGGGTTATGGTTGGGATCTATTTAACTAAAAAAAGAAAAATATCATTTCTATGCATTTTCAACCATAATTCTAAGTCTGATGTCTAGGGTTTCCTAGCTATTTTATGCATTTTATCCATTCACAATTTTTCTTTCACCTTTCTATGGTTTACCTATTTAATAGATTGAAATTTAATTGTCTATCTTCACTTATAGGCTATTTTCATTATTGTTTCCATATATTTTGCAATACCAAACCTTATATAAACGATTGTTTTATTAATGATAGCATGTGTTTGGAATCTATTTGCACAACTCTAGGATTTATCTTAGCCTTCTAAATTTAGCCATATGCTCTTTGAACTCGTTATATCATTCACATCTAGAAATTTTATTTATTGAATACATTTTTGGGGTGTCTAATTAACAGGTTCTTACAAGGGTATTTATCGTGGGAATTTCTTGGATTAATTTGTGAGACCCGGTGGGGGAGCCTCCATTGGGTAGTGTCGACGGTGTTGGATACTGCCAACATACAAGGGGATATCCCTGATATAAGGTCCCAACTAGACCTCACACCATTTGGTGTAGGAGCCCCATCCGGAAAATGACCTGTATGGCATTTACTTAAAGATATGTCGTGGCCTTTAGTATCATCATGAGGGAGAATTATGAAGGTTCTTTCGAATGAAAAAACTATTGTGCCTTGTGGATGTTCGATTGCCAATGTATCAAGGTTATTTTACTATGGAGGGGGAATAAATTGAGCCTCTAAGATAGAAGTATTAGCAGTAACCTAATGGAGATGCACATGAAAGAGAAAGGCCCATCTAACATCAAGCGAAATAGTTCACAAAGATGTGATGATAATTATAAACAACCTAATAAGACAAAATTTGCTATGGGGGAAAACTCATCAAATAGATAAATCATTTGCTTCTTCATGGATTTCACTCGTAATTTAGGTGTGCCATGCTCTGAACTCTTTTTTGATGGCTTCAACTTGGATTGGAAAATCCCCTTTATAGCACATCTTCACCTCCAACGCCTTTGTTAGTATGCTCTTGGAGCTTCACTGTAAATTATTCCATATCCATGATAGTTTCATGTGTGCTTTAAATAGTGCAAAGGAATATTTCTTAATAATGTCTTTGGTTACCTCCAAGCCTTCATGTTCCATTGTCTGCTTTATCTATTCAATATATCATATGATCTCCTGGAATATGGCCTCCCTGTGTTCAATTACGTCAACAGATATGATGGCAGGCATACTAGGCTTCTTTGTTAGAGACTCAAACCCATTATGTAGTCGATTGTAGACAGGCATAGTGTTAATCGTCTGTGTTCCCAGATGTGAGGAATTGTCTAGGTGGAGTCTCACTTGAACTTGGTCTATTTATGTGACAATCTTATCCTTCTTTTCAAAATGTTGTGGATCATATGGATATTTGGTTGTCCACTCCTGCATCTGGTCAACTATTATGTTTGATATCTTCAGGAGCTTCACCACTTTCCTATGCATTCTTTTGAATTCCAATGAGAGGAGCCACAACCTGTTGTATAAGTATCATCTCATCATATATTCATGTCATAGTATCACCCATTGGCCCCATCTCTTCTTGCATGGCTGACTTCCATTTCGTGATGTTCAAGTTTTATGATGACAACTGTTGGTTTTCCGTTGTAAGATGTTTTACTCGTTGCCTCACTGTAGCAAGTTCTCTTCTCAACTTGGCATTGTAAGTTAACAAATACTCTAAGTTATCATGTGTCGCTATAGCAAATGAAACATTTGCAGCCAAGACCACCCTTGGATTTCTTTCAATGTTGCCAGTGATCACCCTCTCTGTAGACATTGAGACTAGATTCTGAGGATCCTATGTGAAGTACATGTGCCTTTGTTGTACTATTCTCTTCTTTAGTTAATAAAACATTACATTGCATACATCCATGACTCGATCTGCTAGTGGAGGTGCAATCCCCATCTCTCGAAATGGAAGAAGACCGCCTGTGAGAGGATGTTCCACTAGAGTACCTAGTTCTTCCAGCAATTGTTAGATGGTATTCTTCTTCGAATTTCTCCTCTTCCAACTCCTGAGTCAATTATTTTGCTTCCAATCTTTGTGCTACTTCCTCCTCCTAAGACTGCCTTTATTGTTCTTCTTCTATCCTCCTCCCCTCTTATTCTTCTTGTTGCTCTTCAAGCAACTCATCCAACTAGCTCTTCCTCTCCTCTTCTTTTGTTTCTCTTTTCTCCTGCTCTCCTTTTCTAGCTCCTAAGATTAACAGATCAACTTGCCATTTCTTGTTGCTCTCGCTTGTCAAGGAATATTTTATCATTTTCTTGGGAGCTAGTTTCCTTACTTGAGGTGTTATCTCCTCCTCCTCTTGCTCTTGAAAATATTGAGCTGGTCGATTATGGGGTGAACTGGCCTCCAATAGTGGATGTGTCATCATGTTGGAATTGTACCAGTTATTTATATTTTCATCTTTTTTGTAGACATATATAAGTACGCCATATTGTGACCGATCCTTTGACAATGCTACTTGAAAATTCACTTGGGATCATATCCGTGGAAATATTTTGTCGCGAAGTGTAGGCGATCCAACTCTTGTATCTCTATTTTCATATCCTTGTGATTCTTTACTTCATACAATTCGATCCTCAATGGAAAGATAGGCCAAGGGGCTTTCTTCCTCTTGTGAAGAATTCTTGATAAACCCTTGTCCAGCTGATTTGCAACTTCTTGAAAGACCACTTTTTTACTCACATATCACAACATAAGATGAGGGTATATATGACAACTAAAACACCTGATGTATGTACCCTTTGGAGTTGAAAACCAATCAGTGATATCTTGAAGTGACTCCTTCACTTGATCGGTCATGTAAAGAGGATCGATCTCAAAAATCATGTAAAAGATTACTGCAAAGAAGTGTTCAGCTAATTTTTCATATACACCTCTAAAGCTCAACTTGGATAACACTCTACAGTGGAAGTAAACTGAGAAATTCTCCTCATGAGTCTAGTTCCAGTTCATTCCTGGGAACTTACATTGTGCACATATTTCATCTAAGAGAAATGCATACATGTAGAATTCAAGTGCCTGGTTCACTTGTAGAGATGCTTTTTCCGTCCCACTTGACGTTGCAGCTCAAATGATAGGATATATGCCCAATTGAAAACCTTCCCACTGGTCACTATTATATTGAGCATGTATATCCAATTCTCTTAGAACATGTTAGTGCTTGAAATTTCACCTCAGGCTGAAAAAGGCAAACCTCAAGGCAACATCAAACCATTTAGCCTCGTAGCTAGCCCTACGAGGCAGGAGAAGGCTCTCTCCAGTAAATCTCGGTAAAATCTTCAATGGATGAGATGAACAATAGGGTAACACTGATTTTAGGCTAGTAAACTGATCAAAAGGGTTGATTTGGGGTTTTAGGGTTTTTGGTGGCAAATTGAGGGGATGGCAATTTTGGGTGCGGGATTGGACACAGTTTCTGCAGGGGGTTCTTTGGGGCGAGGTAGGAGACAGTATTGATGCCTTTGATTGAGGTGGATGATTAGGAATGACAGGTGATGAGTTAAGGAGAGCAAACAATAACTTTGAATTCTCCTTAAACAGTAGAAAACATTGAAATTAAACAAACTTAAAAGCAGAGCATGACAGTCATGAATTCTTACTTTAACACTTCGTTTGCTTAATGTGCAGAAGGAAAATAAAGGAAATGATTCACATAACACACTTACAGGTACATAGAGAAACACACCATCAATACATGTAAACACAAGAATCCCAAAAAGGACTGCAAAACCCTGGTCTTCCTTAGCCAAAAATTGCAGAGATACAGTGAAATAATACAATGATAGCTTCTCCCTCAAGAGTCCAACCATGAAATGAGTATGAAAGTACATAATATAGATGATCTAACCTCTTTCCCTGCCTCTAGGAGTCGAGCTCACTATCCTAGGAGCAGTTTGAACAACTTCTAAACTAAGCACTACAAAATAGGCAGTCAAAACAACTTGCCTCTATAAGATAGGAAACCAATTCATTCATTTAATTTTCACCATTTTATGAATGAATCTTCTAGAAGAGGTACATAAGAGTAAAAGTGTCATAAAATTACATTAATTACATCACATAGGATAATAATCCACCCCAAAAAGTCAAACAGGGTCAAACTGCGTTTTTCTGAGCTGTACAGTGAAATTTGGAGAAATTTGCATGACGGGTCACGCGCCTTTGGGACCACTTTTGGGGCACTTCCAGGTGTCAAAATGAAGCAAGAGTAGGCTTGTTGGAAAGTTCTATGAGTCTAATTTCCAACCCAACTGGAATTTATGAATTTGGTGGTCATTTGCCCCTCCAAAATTGCAATCTCCCAAGACTGCTTTCTATGTCTCAAAAAAGTGACAGAAAGTCATTTTTTGCTTGTTGTTTTACTTTCTGGAGGCCCAAAACTTCGCCAAATCTCTAGTCCTTTGATGAGAATGTGTAACTTTGCATGAAAAATCTAGAAATGCTGAGTTTTTGCAAAATGGAGTTGCCGGGATGAAGGGTCTCACGGGGGGTGAGACCCGTTAATGGAGAAAACCTGTAAATTGCCTAAAAAAAACCAAAATTTACCCAAAATGCTCAAAATTTCTTGGGATTTGTGCTGTGGCTAGGCTATTTAGTTCCTTGGTCCTTGAGTGAAGCCTCGGCCAAGATATGGAAGGGATCGGGCCTCTTCCGTCGTTTTAGTGCCTTGGCCAACCTCCTTGGATCCGACGATTGTAATTTTGACATTTCTCTAAAACCATGACACCTGTGTAAAAAGTGAAGGAGATTTTTCTTCCTTGGCATGTTTTGGACAAAAACCTCTCTCAGTTTTTCAAAATTCATCTTTGATTGCTCTGAAACATCATTTGAGTGAAACCTATCCCGATGTGTTGAACAAGGGATTTTGTCGAAATGAAGTGAAATGAAGGGGATAAGGGGCTTCTAAATTCTTGGGGAAATTTTTGGAAGTAGGGAGGGATGTTAGGAAGTAGG
>APFE031383773.1:0-12988 GCA_000404065.3 Pinus taeda
CCTAAATGGATGACAAGCCCATGACCCCATTATCATACGTCATTGGTTGCATTGTGCAGACAAAATGCAAGGGCCTTGAAAAGGGGTCGGTGGTAGAAAACATTCAATAAATAATGGATAATGATTAGGGTGTTCTTCACACAACAACATAGAGAGAGTGCACTACAAACTATGGAAAAGAGAAGCAATACCCCACGAAATAACCGTCAATTGCTTGAGTAGGAAATCCGAAATAGAGTTGTGGGTTTTGGGTTCTTGTATGTTGGGATACACATACAAGGGTTTACCATTAAATCTTAGAGAGTGAAGGAAAACCACTGGACGAGGTTGATGCTAGACTAGAGGCACAAGGTGCATCATAGTCAAAGGAAGAAATAGGTAGATATGTAGAGTATTTTGGAGCCCTGTTAGGTTGAGCAAGTATAATTTATGTGTTTTTTGGATCCCTAGTTTGCAGTGGATACACTCTATTTGTTTTTTATGACTAAAGGAACACTGTAGTGCAATTGGCCTACAGTTGGGTGGAGGGTAGAAGCCCTCCCTTGGTTGCCAACCATTAAGATTATCATATAAGTATAATGTATATCCACCTATATATGAAAATGTTACATTGTGAATGGAATTGATGTTGTTATGTGTTATAACAATGCGTCTATCAACATTTTTTGGCATGGGGATAATGTTATATTTTGTTTTTAATAATCAGACAAATGTGTGTTATTCTCATGGTGAAGCGAAATACATATCCCAAATATTGGCGATGTATCTTTGTGTTACAATTCATTGGTATAGTCTTTTATGCATGCCTATTAGGCTCAGCTAAGTTATATTGTAAATGATTTCACGGTTTTCTAATGATCATGGACATTTGCGTAGTTTGATCTATCGACTTATTCTATGTTGCATTGCATATTTCTTCATCTATTTCTAATGGGTTTGGGGTGTTATATTTCAATGACACATGTATTGGTGGTATAACACTATTGGTAGTCCTCCACAACCCTCTCTAGGTATGGATAGATGGCCTTAAACCACAATCCCCATAACACGTGAAGATAATAATAGGGAGACATGGAGGCTTTGTCTCTCTACAGATGCTATTAACTCCTAATTCTACTCATTGTGGAAAGCAACCCTCGCTACCTTGCTGAACCATAAGATACATGGATGTGGATGCACATTTCGGCTTAGCACCTCACCTCACCATCCCATGCCTTCTATAACAAAGGTATATTGGTTACATTGGCCATTTCTTGTATTTTTTTAAGTAGTTTTGCTTTTGGATGTTTTAATTTTTGTTTGCAAGAGGTAATATTTTCCCTTGCATGTACTTCCCCCATCAATTTGTTTATCAAATACGTTTTCATGCCTTGTCCCCTCCATTTGAATCTTATATGTTCGAGTAAACTGAGGGTTAATTTTTTCCCAAAAGTTCGATGGATCTTATTTAGCATTTAGGATGCTCATCCCGGAAGAAGCCGATGTCATTGAGGTCATCATGGAAGTCATGCGAAACCATGGATTAGCGTTAAGCAAAATGCATAAGAACAAAATAAATATTACTAAACCAAACGAGATGGAGAGAAATTTTCTCCAAGATGAAGAGATTCAGGAGGATGTGAGAGATTGGGTTTCAGATACAACAAATATCTACGTCAATCATACGATATATGTTCATAGTGTCAGCCTCTAATAGCATATGAAGCCAATGTGGGTAAGGTGCTTTTGGAGAGAAGTGAAGTTGAATAAGAAATATTCATACGTGTTGATGTCATCTAGCTATAAATAAGGAAATTAAATAACAAAGTGCCTCTCTAGTTGAGAAGATTGTTGACGTGGTATTCCCAACTTTAGTAGAGGAGAATGAGAATCCATAAGAAATACCTACGGACTCTCCTTCATATATGTTTAGGTTGATAATATTTGTTTATCTTAACTAGAAAAAATATCATTCTCATGTTAATTATAGGTATAGATTATACAGTAACTTTACATTAGAATGTTTTTGCTATATTATTTCATTACGATATCAATATAGTAATATGGACAAAAACTCTATGCTTGTGGTATGTTATTGTTGCAGTTTTCCTAATGATTGGCCAATAGTCACAAGAATGTACCTTTTTTAATAGTTAATATGAAATTGTTGCTTACATTACACAGAGAACTAACATAAAGAACAAAAACTAAATTATTAAAATAAGATCACCTAATTCATAGTGAAACCCGGTATTGGAGATTTCAAATCATAAAAAGACTAGGTTTAATAGAATTTATAGTATTTGTGATATTAAAAAGGCTGAAAACGAATAAATTTAGTTAAATCCATGTTAAATGTCAATTTCAAAATATTGATGATGCCTTGTTGATCTTTTTTCTCCTCTCTCTGGTTTTGCTTCCTTACTTTTTATATTTGTAATTTATATTACTTTAACTTATATTATGCCAAATAATAAATATAACATCCACTCAAAATGTTAAATAATTTGAAAATATTTTACATAATTTATATCTCAAAACATATAGCACAACTTCTTTTTTTAGTAACCAAATTACAATTAATAATTTTTAAAATTTGAAAATTTAATATTCATCATAAATACTCATACATAGAAATATGATTATTTTAATTATGAATTATAAGCAAATTAATATGGATGGATATTTCTAAGTTTTATGGAAAAACGAAAATGGTATTCATCCATTAAAGTCGGCCAATAATTCACCTCACCGTCAACTACTTAATGTATTAATAGAAAGAATTATAACTCAATATAAGCAACCAAGAGACAAAAGCGTGTTAATAGAAAGAATTGTATCTCAAAACACGCATGCAAGAGACAAAAGGGGATTTCTGAGGTAACACTCAATTTCTAAGCAACATTCATTTACCGAATCTCTCATCATTGCCAATAATGGAAGATTTTATGAATATTCCTACTGATGTCCAACGGCAAGTGTTGTTGCGCGCTCCTTACATATCACACGATGAGTTGAAGGATGTGTGCAGAAGCTGGAAGGAAATGATGTGTAGTCCCCGGTTCTATGAGGACAGAAAGACCTATGGCACGAGCCAACATTTGATATGTCTTATTCAAGACATTCCCAGTCTCTTTGTTTATGGAATAACAATATACGATCCTGTGGAGAAGACCTCGGAAAGGACAGCCCCTATTCCTTACGATCCTCCTCCATTTCTAACTTATTGGAGGTTCTTTTCTCTGAATGGAAAGCTTTTCTTGTTTGGAGAAAGTTTTAATGAAATTGAGAATTGGCCGAGGGGCTTGAAGATTGTTGTCTTCATCTATGATTTTGTGTCTAAAGAATGGCACCGCGGAGCCGACATGTCCACCGGTCGAATTTTTTTCGCTTGTGCAGTTTCTTCTTCGAAAGGACTTATCTACATGGCTGGTGGCCAAGATGAGCACGGGAACTCTCTAGCGACTGCGGAAGCATACGATGTGGAAGAAGACAGATGGGAAGTGTTGCCTCCCATGACCCAAGACCACACCAGTGCTGTGGGTGCTTACCTTGAGGGGAAATTCATTGTAATCACTGCAATATTTGACGGTGGAGTGTTTGAAGGTAGCACGGAAGCTTTTGATGAGGAGACCGGCAGTTGGAATACGCTGGAAAACATGTGGATCTTTCCGACGAATATTACGGTGGAGTTCTATTTTGTGTGTACACGTGGGACACTGTACTTGATCCTGTCAAAAGAAGTGATGGAGTATGATGCCCAGAAAAACGTTTGGACGCCTGTAACCTCTGTTCCGGGGGTTATAACCTTAGTTTTCTGTGCTGCACCGTGGCGGGACCGGATTTTTGTGAATGGTCTTACAGAGGAAGGAAATCCGATCTCCTATTTCTTTCAGCCGTCAACTGGGAAGTGGAGTGAAGTTGAACACCAAGAGTTTGCTCCTTATTCACCTGCATACGCTGTAACGTCCTTGGAGATCTGAGTACTCATACGCTGTTTTATATTTAGCATCATAAATAGCTTTTACTTGTTTTGCTTAAATTATGAATTGTCGTTGCTTTCCATTTTGAAATGGAAACATTATGAGTTGCTGGTGGAAATTGCATTATCTGCTATTTATTCTCTGTTGGCATTCTCACTGGTGTGGAACTAGATATATTAAATCAGGCATTTATACTCTATAATTTTTTTTGAATATGTATATCTTAGTTATTTTCCATGCGTTATTGAAGTTAATAATTATTTTATGAGATCATTTTCCACTCCTTCAATGTTGTAAAGTCCCTTAAAAGTTCACTTGGATTTAAAATTTAGATATATTAAATTAGACATTTACACTGCATAAATTTTCTTGAATATTTATATCCTAGTTATTTTCCATGTGGTATTTAGGTTAATAATTACTTTATGATGAGATCATTTTCCACTGGTTCAATGTTGTAAAGTCCGTTAAGCTTGTAATTTCTATCTATAAAAGATTTCACAATCCTGTTTTGTGATTATATAATTTTAGTCATAATTCTCCATTTCCTAAATAGAGATATAAAAATACTCCACATAATTTTATCTGAAACTTTTTCTCAAATATAATTATTTATAAATAATAAATTAACTATTATTAATAGTATTAGTTAGCCTTACTAGATATTTAATATTAAACTAATAAGGCCGCATCCTATGTAATTATCTTGGTGGTCTTTATGTTAAGACTTTGGTCTTATACTAATAGTTATAATTAGTGTGATTATTAACTTATCTTTTTTTAATTTCAAAATGTTCCAACATTTACCCCCTAACGTCTGGCTCGGCACTACTGTACTTTAAAGTTTGGTCTTATTTTCTTGACTTATGTTCCTTGTTCATTATGATGGATGAAGGGTTCACCGAAACAAAATTTTTCAAAGATTTTTTTTGTAAGTCAAAGATTTTTTCATTCATCAAAAAAGAAGTACATCAACAGCAGAACGCAAGTAGTCTCAACCTTGACTACTGTGATTAGCATATGACAAAGAAACATGTCCCACATAAGAAGTTCTCCATGCCTAATTAACCAGAGAAAGAAAAAATACTTTTGGCCATAGTCTGGGATACCAGATGCTTTTCCATAAAGGATTAGGATTCGTGTCCGTAGAGGAAAACATAATAGAATAATCTTCTCTTAGAGAGAACATACCTTTCGAAAGATGGCCCCATCGCAATTGTCATGTTCTCCATTGTCTCAGACCCATGGAAACTTGGAAGGTGCGAGAAGACGCACCATTGACTACAATAGAATAGAAAGGAGTTTAAATAATTGGTTTGATCCATCTAATCCATGAGGGAGGGAATCCAAATGCATCTAAAATAGACATGATATAGTTCCAATTCAAGTGATCATAAGCCTTAGAGAGGTAAAGTTTAATGAGCATACCTAGAGATTTGTATTAGGATAAAGAGTGAACTACCTCATGAGCCACAATGATACCATCCATAATTTTCCAACCCTCTACAATGCCCGACTGTTCTGGATTGATAATCATTTTCAGTAGGGTTTTGTGTCCCCTGACTAAAATTCCTGAAATAATTTTGTAAAGAACATTCCATAGGAAAATTGTTCAAAACCCCTTCAGATCTAGTGCAAATCCTTTCTTAGGGATAAGTGTGAGAAATGTTGCATCCAGGCCCAACCATATTCTTTGGGAACGACGAGTATCCTATACCAACTTATGGATTTCAGTACCTTCGAAGTGCTAGCCCACTTTGAAGAATTCATAGGTGAATCCATCCAAGCTTGGGGCTTTCTTTAAGGGGAATGCACAGATGACCTCTTCAACCTCCACGTAGGAGATCTCCCACATGATCCTCATTTTGATCTTCCTAGATTAACTGGGGAATACATTGCTTGATTCTTAAGATGGACTCACACTCATATTCTTAGAGCTCTATGAAAAGAGTATAGAAATAGGTGATCAACTCAGAAATATCCTCATGTTGAAAAAGCCATTGACCGTCCGATCCATTGAGGGAGAAAATCCTATGAAACTGTCTATTTTTTAACATAGTCCTATGAAATAATTTCATGTTACGCTCACCTTCTTTGACCCATTGAAATCTTGATTTGTTCCTCTAAAGAATTTATTCTTGTTTTCTTCATTTCTCCAGGTCATTGAGTACCTCACCCTCCTGAACAATGAGGGTTTTAGTCCTACCTTCTAAAATTATCTGCTACTAGATTGACCACATTTATTCCTCCAACTTTCACTTTTCATAATGAATTTTACTAAAATATGACCGAGTCCATTTTTTAATCCTTCCTCTTAGTGCCTTCAACTTCAACTAGAAAGTCTCCATTTGATTGCACCCAAACACACTAATATCCTTCCACCATTCTTCTAACTTAGAAATGAAATTTGTTTTTTCAAGCCATAAAGATTTGAAATGAAAAGGTCGGTGCGTCGGTGGTTCCTCAGTGCCATCCTTAGGTCAATTTGCAAGAAAATGGGCCAATGATCTGATCCCATGGAGGGCAGGATCGAAGCTTGAAGAAACAATTACCGTTGTAGGGTTTTATTTGAAATAAAGAATGATCCAAAATAATGGTGCTCTAGTGCTTACTTCCCTGTTGATTATTCCATGTGAAAGAACCATTAATAAAATCAATATCTTCTACTCCAAGACCTTGAATAGTATACTGAAAGGAAATGGAGATCAGATTCATCCACCCAACTTCTCCTTTCTTCTCACCCAAATCCTTGATCAAATTGAGGTCCCCTACTATAATCCAGCTGGTTTTGCCCAAAATCTCCTTCAGTTGTCGAAACTACTAAGAAAGGTGGCTTTTGTCCCTGATAGAGTAGGACCATAAACCCTTGTTAATCAAACCTTCTCCACAAAGCCAATACATTCAAATTGACCTGAAAGTGTATTTGGGTAGGAAATCTAGTTCCCAAAAGAGATATATCTGGAGTCCCAAAGCATTCCCAAGCCTCCTGCATTACCCTTAGATCCAGTGCCATACACTTAGTCGTAAGCCAACTTCTACTTGTGATTTCACTAAGTTTATCCTGTGTTAACTTAGTTTCCTACATGACTAAGATGTCTGGTTTATCCTGTGGAATTTGTTCCTTTAAGTACCTCAAATTACCCTTTGAGTTGAAGCCTCCTATGTTCCACGAGACCACCTTCATTGAGGAGGGGTGGTTTGAGAGTGCTGGTAGTATTCCGTGAGGACAATTCCTTGTCCTCAGTTAACTAGGATAAACCTTGTTTCTTTGATCACTTCATTGTTGGGTCCTCTACCTTTCTTCCTTGATCCTGAGTTGGACTAACCTTGCCTAGTGGGCATTTTTTCTTCTCATATAGCCAAATCCGTTTGGGGAGGGGATTCCATAGAAGCTTGATGTTGTTCCCAATCTTTATAGATCATATGGAATTGATCTAGTGGATATTGAGGGATTTCTACCCATCCATCTTTGGCCTAGTTTCACAAGAATGCTACCATAAAACTTTCATTGGAGTTGATTTTATCCATTTTGTATTCATTCTCAAGGGCTTTCTGGACTTTGGAAAGAAATTTCTTGATTTCCTTGCATGCGGATAACTCTTCTGGTGTTTGCTTGGTTGTTTATTTTTAGGATTTTCAAGACCCTCCTCCACCTCCTGCATTTCTTGAGATGGAGACATAGATACAAGTGCTTTTGGTTGATCTTTTCACCCAGATCCATGAGGAGAGAAAAGCAGTTCCCACAAGGAGAGCTTGGGGCTATCAGAGTAGGGGGCACTGGAGCCTGACAAGGAGGGCCTTTGATGGTTGGAGGGTGTCACCAAAGAACTTCCAGGAAGCCATCAAAGGAGGGATCAAACGAAGGAGTAGTTGTCTCTTACGACCATTGAGGGAAGTCACAGAACAAGTATCCATATTTATGACAAATTTTACGTTCGTAGTCCAGTGGTTTATATGTCCTTCTATCTTGAGAGTTTGAGGGGTGGTAATTCCTACCAATGAATTACAAGATATGATAAGATTCGTTTCTTCTTTCTCTGGGGTTAGTTCATAGTGTATATCCTCTTCTTTTAACATTTCCCGTTACCTTTCATTCTCCTCTTCACAATCTATATAAAGTAATTTCCTCTCAACACACTTATGACCGTTAGTATATTTTCTATCACAACTATAATAAAGTAATTTTTCTCTTTCTTCCTCCAATTGTTGTGGTGTCAACCTTATAGGTCGTGGAAGGCTAGGGGCAGCAAAAATTCCATCTTTATAGTTGTGGGTGGTAAAATTCTTTGTTGCCATAATTTTGCTTTCAAAATTTCTTGCCACCCTAAATGCCTTCTCCAATGAATTAGTTTGCCAAAGGTGAAACTCACGTTGGATGTTATCCTTTCAAGTCCCTATGAAGGCATCAATCCTATGCTCCTTTGGAATATCATTTACCCTTATATTCAATTTTTGGAAGTCCTCAATATGCTTCACCATTGAACCCTTTTGTTTGATATTTATCAATTGGCTAAAGAAGGTGTTTCTCTTTGTATCCTCCTAATGTTATATCATTTACTCCATAAAAAATTACCAAGTGACAAGTGTTTGACGAGAAGAAACCCATCAATACCATACAAACTGATTGGGTTCTAAATATAAACATGAAATGTGTAACTTTTGTGTGTGTTACACATTATGGAGATCAAAATATTGCTCCACCTATAGTATCCATGTTACTGGACCCTTGTCATCAAACTTCCTGATATTGATCCTTGGAACATGGCAGGTCTTTAATCCAAAGTTAGAGTCTACGAAATCATCATTAGCATTCCTTTCATTCTCATCATGAGTTTCATAGAATACCTTTTTGCCATTAGGAAGCATTTATTGTATTCCCCTTATAAACTCCATTGTGTAACCTTATAAACCATATCCCTATCCATTATAAACCTTAATAACTAACCCATAGTCCTTAATCATCACACTCACTAAATTTGAACGTTGGTCCCATTCACTGCTTACCATGTAGTGTCGAAGAATGACATTGGTGATGGGCATGTTGGAAGATGTCCCATGACATTTTAAGAGAGTTTCAAAAAAGATTCCATAAATGGAAATGAAGAATGATGAAAATGAGACTGCTTGATGAACATTGATTCAAATGTTGACGATCTCAAACCCCATTCACTGCTTATCTCAAACCCCTGGAAACTTGGAAGGTGTGAGAAGACACACCATTGATTACGATAGAATAGAAAGGAGTTTAAATAATTGGTTTGATCTATCTAATCCAGGAGGGAGAGAATCCAAATGCATCTAGAATAGACATGATATAGTTCCAATTCAAGTGATCATAAGCCTTGGAGAGGTAAATTTTAATGAGCATACCTAGAGATTTGGATTAGGATAAAGAGTAAACTACCTCATGAGCCACAATAATACCATCCATAATTTGCCAACCCTTCACAATGCCCAACTGTTATGGATTGATAATCATTTTCAGTAGGGGTTTGTGTCCCATGACTAAAATTCCTAAAATAATTTTGTAAAGAACATTGCACAGGAAAATTGTTCAAAACCCATTTAGATCCAGTGCAGATCCTTTCATAGGGATAAGCGTGATAAATGTTGCATTCAAGCTCGACCATATTCTTTGGGAATAACGAGTATCCTATGCCAACTTATGGATTTCAGTACCTTCAAAGTGCTAGCCCACTTTGAAGAATTCATAGGTGAATCCATCTAGGCTTGGAGCTTTGTTTAAGGGGAATGCATAAACGACCTCTTCAACCTCCACATAGGAGATCTCCCACATGAGATCCTCATTTTGATCTTCCTAGATTAATTGGGGAATACATTTCTTGATTCTCGAGTTGGACTCACTCTCATCCTCTTAGGGCTCTATGAACAAAGTCTAGAAATAGGTGATCAACTCCTTAGAAGTATCCTCATGTTGAAAAAGCCACCAACTGTTCGATCCATTGAGGGAGAAAATCCTATGAAACTGTTTATGTTTTAACATAGTCCTATGAAATAATTTCATGTTATGCTCACCTTCTTTGACCCATTCAACTCTTGATTTGTTCCTCCAAAGAATTTATTCTTGTTTTCTTCATTTCTCAAAGTCATTGAGGAACTCACCCTCCTGAACAACGAGGGTTTCAGTCCTACCTTCTAAAATTATCCACTACTAGATTGACCACATTTCTTCCTCCAGGTTTCACTTTTCATAATGAATTTTACTGAAATATGACCGAGTCGATTCTTTAATCCTTCCTTTTAGTGCCTTCAACTTCAACTAGAAAGTCTCCATTTGATTGCTCCCAAACACACTAATACGCTTCCACCAGTATTCTAGCTTAGAAATGAAATTTGGTTTTTCAAGCCATAAAAATTTGAAACGAAAAGGTTGGTTCCTCGCTGGTTCCTCAGTGCCATCCTCACGTCAATTTCCAAGAAAATGGGCCAATGATCTGATCCCATGTAGGGGAGGATCAAAACTTAAAGAAACAATTCCTGTTGTAGGGTTTTATTTGAAATAAAGAATGATCCAAATGAGAGGCGCTCTAGTGCTTACTTCCTTGTCGATTATTCCATATGAAAGAACCATTAATAAAATCAATGTCTTCTACTCCAAGACCTTGAATAGTATACTGAAAGGAAATGGAGATCAGATTCATCCACTTGACTCCTCCTTTCTTCTCACCCAAATCCTTGATCAAATTGAGGTCCCCTACCAGAATCCAACTATTTTTTCCCAAAATCTCCTTCAGTTGTCGAAACTACTAAGAAAGGTGGCCTTTGTCCCTGATAGAGTAGGACCATAAACCCCTATTAATCAAACCTTTTCCACAGAACCAATACATTCAAATTGACTTGAAAGGGTATTTGGGTAGGAAATCTAGTTACCAAAAGAGATATATTTGGAGTCCCAAAGGATTCCCAAGCCCCCTACATTACCCCTTGGATCCAGTGCTTTTGATTTCACTAAGTTTATCCTGTGTTACCTTAGTTTCCCACATGACTAAGATGTCTGGTTTATCCTATTGAATTTGTTCCTTTAATTACCTCAAATTACCCTTTGAGTTGAGGCCTCTTATGTTCCACGAGACCACCTTCATTGAGGAGGGGTGGTTTGAGAGTGCTGGCAGTATTCTGTGAGGACAATTGCTTGTCATCAGTTAACTAGGATAAACCCTATTACTTTGATCACTTCACTGTTGGGTCCTCTACCTTTCTTCCTGGATCTCGAGTTGGATTAACCTTGCCTGGTGGGTAGTTTTTCTTCTCATATAGCCAAATCCATTTGGGAAGGGGATTATGTAGAGGCTTGACGTTGTTCCCAATCTTTATAGATCATATGGAATTGATCTATCAGATATTGATGTATTTCTGCCCATCCATATTTTGCCTAGTTTCACAGGAAAGCTACCATAAAACTTTCATTGGAGTTGAGTTGATCCATTTTGTCCTCATTCTCAAGGGTTTTTTGGACTTGGGAAAGAAATTGCTTGATTTCCTTGCATGTGGATAGCTCTTCTGGTGTTTTTCATTTTCTTGGTTGTTTATTTTTAGGATTTTCAAGACCCACCTCCACCTCTTGCGTTGCTTGAGATGGAGACATAGCTACAGGTGCTTTTGGTTGATCTTTTCACCTAGATCCATGAGGAGAGAAAAGCAGTTCCCACAAGGAGAGCTTGGGGCTATCAGAGTAGGGGGCAATGGAGCCTGACAAGGGGGATCTTTGATGGTTGGAGGGTGTTGCCAAAGAACTTCTAAGAAGCCATCAAAGGAGGGATCAACCGGAGTAGTTGTCTCTTACAACCGTTGAGGGAAGTTGCAAAACAAGTATCCATATTTCTGACAAATTTTACGCTCATAGTCCAGTGGTTGAGACAAGAATTCATCCTTATACTCAATTTGCATTGAATCTAGGAGGGGTTGTGAGATGTTCACGTAAACAGAAATCCTGGCATAGGAAGAGAACTGTCAACATCTAGTGATCTTTGAGACTTGAACAAAGTTTCATATGGAATTGCAAATCAATTCTAGGATGTCCATCTCCCAAAAATCCTCTAGTAGAGAGTAAATTTAGATCCAGATGGGTATAGCTAAGAATTGTTCCTTCTCTAGATTGTAACAGGGTTCCTAGTGCCTAATGAATAACCCTGTGTTGTTCATGAAATAGGACCCATTATCCAAAATTTTCTTGCGGACTTCTAGATACTCAAAGATCACTGTGAAGAAGCCTTTTACTTGGAGGTGTAGGTCACATTGAGCTTTTTGCTGCCATTCGAGCTGGATCCAGTGGAGAATATCTAATTCTTTGGGCCAAATTCCCGTAAATTTAAAGATGATTACATGATCTTTCATAAACTTCCTAGATTGTTCCAAGTGGTGATTAGGGATCATAACTCGCAGGTTTTTTGTTGGATTTGTCTTGGGTGTGGAGCCTTATAATCTTGTTTATTCATAGGTATCACCATGTTGGACCCCAGTTCCTAACGAGGTGACAACATCACTCATTTAATCATCGTCATAGAGGAATGTTATGGAACCAGCTCAAGAAAAGATAGAAAAGATAGATCAATGCCTTAGAATTCAGCCTCTTCGAGGGGGAAACCTCCTTTACATTACATAAATGAACAATTCTTGGATGATACAAATGAAAAGACCTCCTTTCTATATATAGGAGTCTAAGGGCTCATTATATAATCAGAGCCTACATAACAATAATAATGTAAGGGCACAATAATAACAATAGTGGGCTTCTATGGGGCACAATAGTAACAATATGGGCACTACATGGGTACATCAATATAATAAGTGGGTTGTACTAATAACAATAAGGGGTTACACTAGTAGTATAGGGCCTAACATGCCCCTCTCCTTCAAAAAGTGTTGTCCTCAACGCTTGAGTAGTTCTTGATGCTTCTGTATAAAATTCTTGTCCTCCCATGTGGAATCTTCAGCGGTAAGTTCTTCCACTTGATGAGATACTCTGAAATTGATCGATTTCGTAGCTGTCGGGATCTTGTTTCTGT
>APFE031383782.1:0-50486 GCA_000404065.3 Pinus taeda
TCTTTAATTATTCACCCTGGTTATCTACTTCAAGCAACAGAGTATATTTCTGAACCAATTTAATTTTCCGAAGTTACTGGTAGTATTTATCCTACTAGTGAATTAATTGAGGAACCTGAAATTTCTGAACCTGAAACCGAACCTGCTGCTACTCCATCCTCAAGATTTGCTTCTCCAACTTCTAGTGGTCCTGGTTCACCCAGGGTAGGAAGTGTCATTACCCAAAATCTTCCTTTCGGACTCATTTCTATTGAAGAACTTGTTAGTCCAGATGAAGATACAACTCTCCCAGAAAATCAACCAACTTTAGAACTTAGGGAGTGTGAATCAATCTTCTAGAGTCCTTTTAGAAGTGATGCTTGGTACGTATCATTGACGAACTTTTTAAAAAATTTGGGTCTTGCTTTTTCACCACCTCGTATTCCTTTTCATCCTACACCCAGAGGTTATTATCCTCCTTCAAATATGTCAAAACGGTCATCCATGTTTTCCCAAACACCGGAAACATTTTTATATGGTGGTCCTTCTTTTCCTTTTGGGTATTAATCACTTTCTGCTACATTTTCAAAGGCATCCCCTCAACCAATTGAACATGGGATATCAATTGGTAATAATGGAACTCAACTGTTGAGCATAGAAGAAATTCTTATGATGTCTGGTGCTATTCCAAATTCGCAACCTCAAGGTAGTCAGTTACTGCCTGGAGGGTAACCTCAAAGTAGACAGTTACCGCCTAGAGGGAAACCTCAAGGTAGTCAGTTACCACCTGGGGGGGCAATCATAAGGTGCTCAATTACCACCTGGGGGACAACCTCAAGGTAGTCAAATATTGCCTGGGGGGAAACCTCAAGGACAGTACATACCTTCGGGATAGTACATACCTCAAGGTCAACCCCAGACTCAGTATATACCTCAAATTCAACCCCAGTATCAATACATACCTCAAGGTCAACCCCAGTTTTAGTACGTGCCTCAAGGTTATCAAACTCAAGGTCAGTTCCAAACTCAAGGTTTCCAACCACCTTCTGGTCAACCGTTTGTGCAAGGACCTGGAACTGTACCTCTAAATTATCAACCCTACACTCAACCTGGTTATGGTCCTCAATGTGCTCAACCTTTTATGGGTCCATACCTCAAAATGAACATGGTGTGAGATCCATCTCAAACTCAATATATTTTGCAACCTAATGTGTAGTTATCAAGTCAACCTAGACAACCTTTGGTTTCTGGTCCAACCCAGCAACCTATCCAGCCTACTATTCAAACCTCTACACTTGGTGTAGTTCATCAGTCTGGGCCTAGTTCACCTTGAACTCTGCCTCAAACTACTGCTGCAACTACTGTAGCTTCTGTTCAATCTACCCCACCTACTTCTCGAGTATCGGCAACTCCGATTTCTACTATTCCTGCGTCAAGTCCTCAGACCTCTTTACCATAGTCAAGACCTACGGTTCAAACTTCGGTTTAGATGCCTATAGGAAATCCTGGTCCAAGTACAGTTGTCACAAGTCAACCACAATTCACTTATCAACCGTACCAAGGACAGTATCAATATGGTCCTGCTGTGCAAAACCCATTTATTAGTATCAACCATACCCTGGATATACTTATAAGCAACCTCAACAACCCCACTTTGGTCTAATTAATCCTCGTTTTCCTGGAGGATATAATATTCCTAATGCAAATCTAATTCCAGGTTGTCCTGGATGTCCTCCTCCTGGAGCTGGTCTTGTGACCCAAGGTTTTCGAGACCCTAACTGTCAGTTACCTTTTATTGCAACTTTGGATTTACCTGATTTGTTGCACCTTACGAACAGTCCAATTTACTATCTTCTGTATTGGTTGCCAATGCCTAATAAGTTTCCCATTGATATCCTGAAGTTTGAGGGTAAGTCAGGGGAAGATTCGTCAAATCATGTGATTACTTATCACCTTTGGTATTCATCTAATTCCATTATAGATGATTCAATTCGCTTACATCTTTTTCAATGCACTCTAATTGGTCTTGCTGCCAAGTGGTACATTGAGTTACCACGAAGCTCTTTTTACAATTTTAGTCAGTTAGCCACTTCATTCTTAACTCATTTTCAGTTGCCTGTCAAATATGACAATGGCACAAAATTATTAACTTCATTAAAATAATCAACGTCCACATATATTTCAGATCATATTCATGAATGGTGACGTCAACGATTTAGTGAAAGTTTTTATCCCAGATCAAATTTTGGCAGAATGGTTTGTTAAATCATTATTACCTAAAATCACTGAGGATGTAGCTAAGGCAAGAGTTTTTACTGAAGAGCAAGTAATTTCTCAAGCTCAGTACCTTACCCTCGTTTATACGCAGTCGGGTACTTTACAAGAAAAAATCCCCGATCTTCCGAAACAAAATCAGATAACTGCAACTCCTTTAGGGTCTCATGCCGCTGATGGTATGATTGGTTCAGTTATTACCAAAAGTAAGAAGAAATATGCAAAGAATTCTTCTCCTATTGTAACTTTACCAGATTCCCCAATAGGAGAATCTTCTGCTGAAATTCCTGCTGATATTCATGTCGTAGAATCATCTACAGCCAAATCAAAATCCGGCAGTAAAAATAAGGGGAAGAAGAAAAATAAACAAAACTCAAAAGAGAAACCAAATAAAAATGAACCTACTGATGAAAAACATAAACCTCGCTATCCTTGTCTCATTTGCGTCAAGGAGCATTTTACAAGAGATTGTCCACTTCAAGCTGAGGTTTCAAAAATCCTCAAAGGTTCTCAAATTCCTACTATCGTGAAGGATCATTTTCCTAATCAAGATAATAAGATGATTGGTTATTCCTCAAATTCCTCAAAAGAACCCATTATGATGATGTCCCATGTTAGGATTATGACACGATCGCAAGATTATGGTAGTAAGAATCTTGTTGGTGGTACGGAAGCAGAATCTTCTAATTCAAACCCATAAACTTCAACTCCTTCTGGTTCTGATCCGCTACAAATCAAGAAACCTAACCCAAACTTAGTAATCAAACCGTCTGCTAAAGGTATACTTTGGAAGTTAGCTTTCAATCCACATGTGAGAGTTGCTCAGAACTATAACATTGTTGAAGATTTAGTTATTTCCCCTTCAGCAATGTCATCTATGGAGGTGCTGCAATCATGCCCAGCACAGCGTAAATTACTATTGTCTACTATAGGAGATTCTTTTAAATCCATATGTTGGGTCGTCCACTAGATATGCACAGCAAGTGCAAGAATTGATATAAGGATGAATACATTGCTACCGAAGTGTTGCACAAAAATTGTCACCTTGACATTCTGCAATTAGTGTGAGTCTATCACCACTCATACCTTCCTCCTTTGCAAGTCTTAAACCTCAGTTCTTCATATCAAGCCTTGAAAATAAGAGAAAGACCTTAAAAATCTCTAAAACTCCGGTTTCGCACTTTCTCTTAGCATTACCTGTAGTCCCGCACCTATTGGTCATGTCCCCTGTGCACCTGACCGCTCTGTCTCTGTGTTATGGGTGTGGACCCCTGTAAAAGTTAAAAAGGTGCAAGTACATTCTTAAAAACTCACTTTGAGTCATTTCTGGAAGCTTCTAGAGGGAATCTTGAGGTGGCAAGTTCGCTTCTTAAAGGTTCATGCATCCCATACCTTAAGGAGCTAACCCCTTGATGTGAGGAGCTTATCCCTTTGAAGGAGGACTCTATCCCTTCAATGGTGGACCTGTAACCTCCTTCCTTTGCCCTATAAAATGAAGCATAGGGTTGGTTACTTGAGAGGTTGAAAGCTGAATATTTTTGAGGTGAAATGCTGCTGGAACTTAGTCTTCCTAATTGAGGTTTTGAGAGGAGAGATTACATACCTTTTCGATCTCATTTTGAAGAGATTAAGGCTTGTCAAAGTAGAGGAGATTCCTTTTTGGACCCTGGGAAGAGCTTGTACAGCATCAAGGCACCAAAGGTTGTAAAGTTCTTCTACTTAAAAGTTAATACAATCAAGTTTATTTTTCTCAATAAGCTATGTTTTATGGTTTATTTCATGGATTCCTTGATCACCATGATGAACATGATTTATTATATTAGTTATGTAGGTGTTATTTGATGTGTGCTTGTTTGTGATTGCAAGTTCTTAAAAAGAAACATTTTCGGACGGTTGGAGCATGGCTACCACAAACTAGAATTGAACTTAAGGTAGGGTCTAAACTCCTCTTTAGTTTTTATTAACGAATCACAATATGTTTAGAGAAAGGTAGATTTTCTTGTCCTTCTTGTTGCTAGATATCTGTTGATACCAGGGAGATCGGCCTTGTCTGCAAGATCGATTTATCCGGCCAACAGGAGAAAAAAATTTCTCATAGTCAATCCGCTCAACTTGAGAGAATTGTTTGGAAAAAAATCTTCCCGTAATCTTATCTATGCTTTTGTTTGTTGCATCTTTAATTTTCAAGATCCATCTTGAACCCACAAATAATTTATATGTTGGTCGTGGGACCACTTCCCAAACATTGTTCTTCATGATTCGTATTCTTCCACCATTACATCAACCCAAACTAGTTTCTCAACAACTTGTAATATGATGGCTCAGTTTCTACAAGCTCAGTCATTAGATCTATGTAGCAAGTGTACCTCCTAGGTGACCTCCTTTTCCTGCACAAATTTGAAGGAGCTCCCACATTCTCCCTCACATCATGCACTAATTTATCAACTTCCCTCGTTCTTTTTCTCACTTTTCTAAATGGTTCTGCTAGAGTGGATGTCTCCACTCTTTTCTCCTTTGTTGCTACACACTTTCTAAGGCTCCTCCTTTGGAGCTAAAATCTCCTCTTCTAGTGGGATTTGAAGCTCCTTCTCAAGAGAGCACCACATAGATTTATCCCCATCAAACCCTACATCCCTTTGCACAACCGTCATTCTGAGGGAAGGTAAATACATACAATAACTTTGTGGAGTTTCGGTGTAACCCACAAAAACCCCCAACTTTGTTTTCAGCTCAATTTTCTTCCTTGAATCTTTGGAGACATGGCAACAAATTGAGGCTACAAAAATCTTGAAGTGAGACTCATGCATATTTCTCCCCGAGAAAGCCTCATTTAGTGTAACAATACCAAGAATCCAATGAGAACTCTGCATTTGTAAGTAGCTTACTATGTTACATGCCTCTTCCCACAAATGTAGTGGTAGGCCTTGATCAACGTTTAACATAGCTCTCGCAGCTCCAACAATGCTTCAATTTTTTCTCTCATCCACCCCATTCTGTTATGGGTTGTGGGATGTTGTCATCTATCTTGAATGCCTTCTTTCACATGAACTCCTTGAAGTCATTGAAAACATACTCACCTCCATTTTTTCTCTTAAGATCCTACACCTTCTTGTCAACGTCTTTCTCAACTAGTACCTTGAATTCTACAACTTTGAAAATGCCTCATCCTTCTTCAACATGAAGAATATCCAACACTTCCTTGAGAAATCATCAATAAAAATAATAAAATATTTGTGTTTGGGAGTGGATATTGTCAATAAAAGTCCACAAAAATTAGAGTGGACTCTTTCTAAGACTACATGTGCTTTGTTTTATTTCTCATGGAATCTGCATTTCACATACTTCCCCAAGGTACAACCTTTCTAGACATCCTACTACTAAAGTTCTCCTTTATGGAGGCCAACGATTATTTGTTGCTTAATTTGTAGGGTGCCATGATGCAAATGGCCCAATATCTTATGCCAATGTTCATCGACATCATGGCTCTACATTATCTCTTCCTTACAGTTTAATGCAGCACAATCTTCCACTCCAACTTGTAAAGGTTCTTTCCCTGAACCCCAATCTGGTTCAGCTGTCAAGTGGCTATGTGTCTCAAGAATTCTTTCCATTTGTTGAAGATCACATCATAACCGTGGTCTTCCAAAACTACTACAGAGATTAGATTCTTCTTTAGGTATGGAACAAACATGACATCTTTGAGGTGAAGAGGGGATATTGACTCCCTCTTAAATGTTAATGTACCAATCCTTGTAGCATTGTACCTTCTGTCATCCCCAATCTCAATATGCATCTAATGATATTTCTCCTCTAGGTCAGTAAAAAAATATCTACACCCTGTCATGTGGAATGAGCCACCAGAGTCTAAGTACCACACACTCCCCATCACAATGTTGGTCATGCATGATAAGTGTGAAGTCTTGCTCAAACTGTGAAGCCAATGCGTCACTCGTTGCTTCTCCTGAGTTCTTCTTGCCATACGTTTTGTGTGGACACTTTATATCATAGTGCCTAAATTCATCACAATTGAAACATTTGATTTTGGACAAGTCTTTCTTCTTTCCCCCTTGGCTAGATTCTGGTTTGGTTTGAGACTTCTTCCCTTTTCCCTTCTCTCCCTTTCCAACCAATGAAAATTTTTCTTCATCCTTGCCCTTTGATGAAGTTCCCTATTTGGTATTCCACCTAATCTCTTCTTGTACTAAATCAGACCATAAGCATTCCCAATTTGGTAATTTCTCCCTCCCATTCACCGAGTCGTGGTAGTTATGCAAAATTTTGGGAAGGCCTAGAGGAGCTAGGATGACCAGGTCATCTTATGCATAATTCACACCAACCCCTCCAATATCACCATGAAATTGGGTAAATCTTCTGAGATACTATGTAATAGTATCATTCTTCTGCATCTTAATGTTTCAAAGTTTATCTTTGCGGGCCAGTTTTCTATGATTATGATTATTGCGAAAGGAGTTTCATTCCCATGGATATTTTAGATAATGTGGTGTCACACTCCCTCCAAGATTATTCTCCTCGCCTTGGCTACATATTTCTTCCATTGGGCTAGGTTTTAAGCATCATATTTGGCTGATTTTACAACATCTCTCTTGATTTATTCTAGAAATACATTGTCATCAAGAACAACCTCCATGCGATCCCTCCATGCAATGAAATTTGAGCTACCATCCAAGGCATACTCTAACCTTGTCCCATTGAAGGCCATTTTACCAACTCTAAAGATAACTTGCTACAAAAAAGCTAAAAATTCAAACCTCTTGGGAAATAACTTCAAAATTACTTCTCTAATTTGAATCTTTTTTTGATACCATGTAGAAATTTGCTGATATAACTGCAACTGATCAAGAAATTTTAATTTAAATCAAGAGACATAGTTCTACTCTACTGATCTGCGAAATTAAATTCACAATTTAGAACAACAATCTTAGGCATGCAATAATAAATAAAACACATGCACAATGTTTTTCTATGGGAACCGAATTGGGAAAAACCCCTCAAGCCTCTTTGCATTAATCAAATGAATAGAGATGTATTGCAATTTCTAACTCGCTCTGAGATCAACGTACAAGTGAATAACCTATCTCTCTGCTCAATCAGAATACCTAACCTAGAGCCTCTACTTTAGCCCATATTTCCTTATGGTATGTCTAGAGAATTAACCCTATTTTTTAGGAATTTTCCTCCAATTTATTAGGCAATTCCAAAGGATGGATCGTCTAACAGCATACAACACCTTTACACTCAAACTAGTTTACAACTCCTTGTTGCACTACCTTTGAATCTCCACCACAACTGGAAACTCAAACTCTCTACATGCACTAGTTGTTTTAGCTTGATTGATGAGTTAACTAGATTATTATTGAGTTAGACTACTATCACATTGCATAACTGACCTTCCATTAGTTCCTCCAACTGTTGGAACTAGTTTAACTAAACACAATTGGATATAACTTAATTGGATTACTAAAATTTAGTAATCACACATGCTTAACTAAACTCCAAGCCCTCTAACTTGTATTTATTGAGCTAACTAAGTGACAAGATCTATGTCACACAAGTTATTGCATCCAAGTTGTCTGCTAATATGGAAATTCAAATTTTCTCTATTTGAATAAGGCAAAGTTGAATTGATACTTTCTTGTTGTAATTCTCAACATATGTGTGGCAGACAAAAAAGAAGTTTGATTCAATTTTATTTATTTTGAATTCATCTACTTCAGAGCTTAGTCATAATACGATATAAGTATTGTAATCTTACTATGATGCAAGTCACTTTAATACTTAAAATAAACTAAAATATATCATGTATCAATTTAATATTGAGCATTGAAAGAATTACAATCATGCTTCATATTGGCTCAAATTACAAAGTGCCTTTTAATGCAATCAACATGTATGTTATTACAATTCAATTTTAAAAATAAATTATTTGAACTTTAAAGTCATCCATATTATAATAAAATATCTATATATGAAATTTTTTGTGACCCACCCATATCCCATTACATGGTTAAATTTTTTAGGTATTTAAATCAATCTCTTATCTCAAGGTTCAATTAAAAAACAAAAATATGATTGAACTAAGTTTTATTCAATTTTAAAAGATGTCATGTAAGCAACAAATAAGTTTTATTCAATATTTTAGTTTGAGATTATCTACAAGATCTTAGTCATAATATGATATAATTCAATCATATTGGAATTTAATATAGGTAAAAAAAATTATAATATAACATTCCTATAATTTTATATAATGTTATCAACTTTCCTAAATTTACTTAGCTATCCAAGTATTTCAATCAATTCCTTATGATTCGACTTTATTTCGTTTGAGGTATCTATAAGAACTTAGTCATAATCGACGTCGTCAATATCTTTTTTTCTTACACTGAAATCAATGCACAATGTTAATCTAATTACTTTGAAATTAGTGTGCACCATACATCTAGTTACATCAAATTAGAAATCAACATCTTCATTGAAATCAATGCATCTAACGCAAGCAATCAAAAATGATGAGAAATCAACATCTACACTCAAATCAATCCATCTAATGCAAACAATAAAATAGGATTAGAAATCAACATCTACACTGAAATCAATGCATGTAATGCAAACAATCAAATAGGATTAGAAATCAACATCTACACTTTAATCAATTCATTTAGTGCTAGCAATTAAATAGGATTAGGAATCAACATCAACACCGAAATTAATTCATCTAATGCAAGCTCAATCAAACAATATTATAAATTAACATATTTAATGAAATCAATGCATCTAATGCAATCAATGAAATAGAAATGGAAATCAACATCTACACATAAAACAATTCATCTAGTGCAAAAAATCAAATAGGATTATAAATCAACATGTGTACACTGAAATCAATCCATCTAGTGCAAGAATTTATCTTCCCTCTCTCTCCCCCCTCCATCTATACTTATATCTCCCTCCATCTCTCCTTCTTTGTCTCTATATCTAACTCCCCCCCAATGCACATGCTCTCTCTCTTCATATCTATCTATCTCTACCTCCCTCCCTCTCTCTGTCTCTCTATTCTTCCCTCTCTCCCCTATATCTCTATCTCCCTCTATCTATCCATGTTCATTTCTCTATATCACCCGACAAAAATAAACATTATTTCTCCATATCTATCTATATCTCCCTCCTTGTATCTCTTTATGTCCCTCTCTCTCTCTAATCCTTCTCTCCCTCTCTCTTTTTCTCTTCCCATTCTATCCCTTTGTCTCCCCTTTTATCTCTCTTTCCTCCTACTCTCCTCTCTCCCTCTCTCTCCATATCCCCTATCACTCCCTCTCTTTCTCTTTCTCTCTCCATGTTTCTCTCCATATGTATTTCTTCTCATCTCCTTCCCTCTCCCCTTCTAAATCTATCCCTCCCCCTCCCTCTCAAGTCCTCTCTCTTTTCCTTCATCTCTCTCTGTTTCACTCCCGCATCCCTCTGTCTCTCTTTATTTTTCTTTCTATATCACCCCCAAACATACACGCACTCTCTCCATCTCTTTGTTTTCAATCCCTCTCTCTCTCCCCACCTTTCTCTCACTGTACGTATTTCTTCTTCCCTCCCTATATTTTCCTCCAAGTCCATCTCTCAAGCTCCCACTCTTTGTCCTCCACTCTCTGGGCTCCTCCCCCTCTCTCCATCTTTGTGTCCCTCTCTCTCTCTCCTCTCCTTCTCTATTTATTCACTTCTCCTCTTCTCTCTCCCTCAATTTATGTTCATCTATGCCTTGTCACTCCCTCTATATGTCTCCACCTCTATCACTCTAGGTCTTTATTCTTCCATCTCATATATATTTGGAGCTAATATACATCATAATATATTAATATATATTATATTAAATTTAATATTCTATTAATCTAAATTAATAATATTAATATTAAAATATTTTAATATTAATATCATATTTCATATTTAATTTAACAATAATAATAATAATAAATTTTTAATATTAATATTAGATTTAATAACTTGGCTTCTACATGACATGATAACCAAAATTATAATAAAATTTAAAATTTTAATGTGGTAAAAAATTTTATGGAAGGTAAATATATGATCCATTCAAATTCAAGGTATATGATAAGGTATATTTTAAGCACAAACAAACATACTTATACATTGCCCCCATACTAGGCTATAGAATGGGAATCCTTACGCAATTAGATAAAAAAGATTCAAATGTTGTGCATAACTTAGATTGAGTTGAATTTTCATTTTTAGCAAAATAATATCATAATAACTTGTTTGAATTATTAATTGATTAAATTTTAGATCTTTATTGATTCTAAAATCTAAATTATGGGACTCACAAACTTTTTTATAAAGGCTCAATTGAGATCCATAACTCGATCGAGCCATATAAGTAACCTTGAAAATGGTTCAATCAAGGGTTCAGGGAACTCTCGATTGAGATATTTGAATTTAAAATTTAAGCACTTAATCGAGTGTTTTAAGTGCTCAATCAAGCTTCTCAAATCCTAAAAACCATAATTTCAACACCCTTTTTGCAAACTTTTCTACAACATTTTGTACCCTAGCAGACCTAGGGAATTTTTTTTCCTTAGGTGGCTAAGTTGATCATGGATTCATGAAGGAATCCTCTATCCAATGTCATATGAGTTTGACATTTTCGAATTCATATAATATTTTTCATCTAGTTTGTTTTAAGCATAATGCTTGAGAATTTTTCAAACAATTTTAAAGAGGTTGAATAAAAAATCAATGGCATAGAATATACACACTAAAAAATATCAAATAAATATCACTATCTTTTTTTACGAGTCCATTTAAAATAAGTACTCTTTGTTTTTCAATTTATTTAAATATTTGAAGAAAACCTTATGTGAACACGTGTTACAAAATGCAATTGAAATATTGCTTTGCCAACTTCAAAAAATATAATTTTGCATTAAAAAATAAATATGAAATATGAAAAACATAGCTCTCTCTGTGTAGATCATGCTTATATATACACAGACGCACATTCTAGACTATGTTATGCTACATGAACACACACATGCCTCTTAAGATGTGTGAAAATTTGAAAGGACAAGTGTTTCATTTAATGGAAAATTGACATATTATATGACACTAAATTTAAAAAAAAAATATCATTAGGGCAACAACATAATTCTCCAAAAATTATCATTTTACTCTGAATCAAAATCCACAATGCTTATATCAATTTTGAAGGCTTCAATTTGATAAAATAGTAAAAATTTGAAATTTCATCACCATATTTGGCCCAAAAGAGACCCATATTCATGCATTCACCCTATAGTGCTATCGTCGCAAAATATTGGAATTTCAAGTTTTTACAAAGTCATGATTTCTATTTTTAATACCATTGCTAAAAAATATTGGAATTTTAACAAAAAAGTGTTGATGCAACATCAATAATTAGACGTTTTGGGTGTTTTTTTGACATTTATTGCACATCAATTTTAGTTCTTAATGCCAGTTTTCTAAGAAAATTGGAATTTCCATTTTTGTTGTGTTTTTCATGATTATTGCACAAATATTTTTATTTTTAATGTTGTTGCTAAAAAAAATTGGGATTTTGACCAAAAAACAATGTGATATAGCATGAACACTTTTCATTTTTTGTATTATTTTTTTTCATATTTTTGTGCAAAAATTGTTTTCTGGGCTAGAGTTCTCATTTTCATGTTATGGTTATCGTTAATTTGGTAACTTTTTTTGACCCCAAGCTACAATGTGTGACGAAGATCTAAAGAAAAGAGGGTACACTAAGAAGCTCATTGAATTGGTAAACCATGAATCCCAAAAAGAAATTGTTTGAATAGTTGGATGGCTTCGAAGATCTTATGTTATAATACTAATTGATCTACATGTAGATCGTGTCTAGAAAATCGCATACCCAATAATGTAGATTCAAAAAAATATAATAACATAGAGGTTATGGAAAACAATGCCACAATTTTATTATGAAAGAGAGATGAGCATTTTATAAGAAATGCAAACATTTTCCTTATTAATTTAACTTACAAAATACATTGCATAAAAATCAAATATGTTATTAGATAAAAATATATATATCAAGATGTTCCCTTCTTTACTAGTTTTTAGATGTTTCCTTCATTTTTAGTCTTAGGTGTTGCCAAGAAAGTAGTACACCATTTCTTGGCTGCCTAAAGAATCTTCAAATCAAACACCATGGTTAGCAAAGGAAAGTACTTGGATCTTTGGCCTTAAATGTATATTTTCTAACATTATTTCCATGAAGACCAACTACAAACCATAACACAAGCATTTTCTAGGTAGACTTTAGTATTAAACTTGGATATGGATGTCATTGAGAGGTTTTTCAATGTTAGAATGGTTTCTAAGGCCTTAACCATTATCGAGAAATATATAAAAAAAATCCCTAGGATATTATCTAATCTTCCTAGGATCAAGAGCTTTGAAAAAGCTATAAGACCAAAACATGAGTCCTTTCTAGGGGTTCTTTACAAGCCTTAAAGTGAGGTTCATGTTCCAAGTTCAATTTTGTGGACTAGAAAAGGTTGTCAATTCTTAAACATGGTCATGGGAGGAAATAAGGGCCTTTAGCATAAACCAAACCTTCTCAAGTTCAAGCACCTTGAACAAGACCCAAAAACTAGGATACATGCCCTGCCTAATATGTCTTTCACATCTAAGTTGGATATGAGTGTTACAAGGTTTTGTTCATCATCGATGGTTCTAGAGACCCTACCAAATTGAGGGAGGGAATAAAAGCCACCGATCATAAAAATTATTTCAAGCTCAAACACCATCGAGGATTCCTTGAACTAGCACATATAACCTTCATAGGGTTTAATTGATCTTCAAGTGAGATATATGCACCATGATGAGGTTGGATGTGAGCTAAGAATAAATCTCAAGGTATAATTAAGGTTGAAAAATTGAAATAAGCGCCTTCTTCCCTGATTGAAGATTCTTCAGTTCAAGCATTATGAAAATAACCAATAATGAATGAAGCTTCTCAGGGTATAAAACCATGAACATGTCCTTGAACCACCACATGGTTCCCTTCTAGGGTATCTCTAGGGTACTAAAGGGATACAAGCACCATGATTAAACCACAACATAGCATGTACATCCAATTTTGTTTATCCCACATTAGGATTCGTTGTTAAGGCCATGGTTGGGGTTCTTTAACATCCAAGTAGGGTATAGGTGTTGTGAGTAAGTTTTTTGCGATGGAATTGGGTCTTGAGTCCTAAACATGGTCAAGTGTAGACTAAAGTGACCTAGGTAAAAAATCAACCTTATTGAGCTCATGCACGATGGTTATGGTGTAACATACCCAACCTGTTAACTCATCTTAAGGAGATGGGGTTTATCAAGCTTCAATTTTTTCTCTAAACTCCAAACGAAATGTCAATATTATCCTCATGTCACAGAATTTTCAATGGTATAAGTTTCATTTGATTATGGTACTAAGGCATTGTATTAGGCTCCTTGAGGTTTTCATTAATACTACACATCATCATGTGTGTATCATTGACATGTGTCTAATGAAATGACACCTTAGGTCTACAAGTTGCCCCAAAAAGGGTCTATTATAAGTGCCAGGGCCACCTGGCCTTGTGCTACCATCCTTAGGTGATCCATATCATCTTTGCTTTCTCCAAAAACTTTCATATAAATATTTAAGAGCATGGAGTCTTCTTGGCATTAACATTGAGCTCATATAGATAATTCCATATAATGTTATTTTATTCAAAATATCTATATATAATAATATAATAAATATATATATATATATATATAATATAATATATATGATCGCTCAAATATATATATATACCTTATTTTATGATAAATTATTCACTAAAATTAAACTTATAACTCATATTTAATGATGAAACTTAACGCTACAAAATTAGATCCTTACTCTAATAAAAACAGATTTAATTTCTTCCCTAAATGCATAATTTCCGAGTATTTACCCAAGAAAAAAGATGAAATAAGTATTCACATTCAGACATGATATTCTCCGCTTCAAAGATCATTACCATATAAAAACTTAACTACCAAAGTAAAAACATGAAAAAAGTATTCACATTCAGACCTGATATTCTCTATTTCGAAGATTCTTACCATATGAGAACTTAACGCTAGAAAATTAGAACATTATTTTAGTTTATACGTAGATTTAGTCTCTTTCCTAAATGCATAAATTTTCTGGTATTTATCGAAGTGAAATACGAAAGAAGTATTCACATGCCCATGAAGTCTTCTCCGTGTAAAAGATAATTGTAAATTTAGGAAAAGTCTTCTCCATGTAAAAGATAATTATTAGGATCATGTAAATTTAGGAAAAGAGAATAAGATCCTCAATAATTTAGAGAAAATATTGGATTCCTCTAATTTAGAGAAAGAGACCAAACTTGTTCTTAAATCTAAGGAAAACAAGAGCTCTAGGGAAAACAGGAGCTCTATTAATTTAGGAAAATACTAGAATTTTAATATTTTTGAGAATGATGGTTAAAATTGTCTCTAAATTAAAGAGTGTGACTGTGACATTGATTTATCACAGCTTCCTTATACAAAAATATTAAGGTGAGATAAACCATCAATAAACTCCATAAATGTAAATATTTATATATGTAATTTCCATAATGAGTACAAAAAATTCTAAACGAAGTAACACTATAAATTTTTACTTTGAGTAGAATGTGAACATCAGATAAAGAAAATAACATGTCAATATTTTTTTAACCATGAAATTATATATCAACCAATTTCATAGATAAAAATACAACACACATGAACATATTTTCAATAACATCTACCTAATAACACATCGTGGAGGTAAGACGCGAACATCCGTATATTTTTTATAACATCCAATGAAAAACACCTTGTGGAAATAAAACAAAAATGCTCCTTCTATAACTAATGAAGGGTGGACTCTTTTCCACTCAATCATAGGTTTAGATGTTCCTATCTCTTTCTACGACTAGTCACTCTCTAGCCATGGTGATACCACCTAACAAACTCATTTTTTCACAAGGGTATTTGATCGGTATGAATGCCACTTTCCTTCACAACAGTCAAAATGGTAGATTTCCATTTACCCACAAAGACCGGGGCCTCAATGAATTCTACATATTCATACTTAGCTAGTTTTCCACTAAGAAAAGGATTCCATTCACTTCCTATGAATTCCCTTATTGCCCTCGACTCACATTGTTCTCTTAGTCACCCAACCAAAATAAAAAAATTCACAACAGGTGAGGGGTATTTGTATTGCCTGATAAAGATGAATATATTGAAAAAAAAAATGGTCTTTTTCGTTTTGGTTTCAAGGGAAAAATAATTATTTTAATATGAGTTCTTTTCATGGTATCTTTTATGTTTTAGTTATCTAATTCTAATTCAAGTTCGAGTAGATGACATTGAAGTTCTACACAAATTTGAGAATGAAAATTTAGATGATAAAATTTGACATTAAATTTGAGAGACTATAAAATTTAAAATGTAAAAATTTAAAAATAATAAACTTTAAAAAAAATAATTCCTTCACCCTATATACATAAAAAATAAATCATGAAATTAAAACCAATAGTAACTTAGATTAAAATATAAAAATTTTATATTTAATATTAAAAAACTAGAAAATAAGTTTCTAATTTTAAAAGTTCTATGATGTCCCAGGAAAACAAAAGTGTGGGGTATTGAGCCCCCGTGAATAAAAACCAAATTTGAATTCCAATATACATTAAATATAAGCTAATAACCATCCCCAGAATTTAAATTATTGGACTCTGGTTGGATAGATGTGTGCACCAATTTCCCTTCCCTTGATATAAATTAGTACCAAATGCTAGCATAAGCTACCGTTGACATTTCTTAAGAGGACAACTTGTTATGAAATTATATGGGTCCATCTATTTTCCCTAAGTCCTCGAGATTAATTGTGAAAATCTGATATTTTTGAGTGACTTCCATTGAATCTAAAGAGAAATCGAGCAGATATTTAAAGGCGTGGTGTTATGAAACTTACATAGGTCGATCTGCTTTCCTTAAGTCCTCCAGATTAATTGTGAAAGTCGATATTTTCAAGCGATTTCCTTTAATGGATCTAAAGAGAGGCTACGTACATGTGGATATCATTTCTTTAAGCGTTGACATGAGATGCAAGATGAATCATCTGAGTGGTTAATATATGAGATGCGAGATGAATCATCTAAGTGGGTAATACGTAAATAATTTACTTGCTGTACTCGAACGTTTTAGAAATGCACACGCTTACCTCTTGCTCAACATTCTGCCAGGTCAATCTACTCAACAAAAAGAGTTAGACATTGTTATCAACATCGAGTCAACAAAGAGTGAGCAAAGTGGTATTTATGTGAGCTTTGAGGAACTACTCGGTCTAGAAAATGGTATGGAGTGTGGTACAATGCCGCAAAGAAATGTCATGTTGGTTTTATTTACCGGAGAAAAGAAACCTATATCTTTATTCATGTTGAAAATTTAACACATGTGGTATATATATAGATAACTTCTGTATTCATGAAAGATTTGTCTAGATTTTTTGGGGAAAAAAATGTCAGTACATATGCTTAAAAGCATTTGGAAACTGTAACATATTGCATGCAATTGCGCAAATAACTAAAAAATAAATAAATAAATGTTAAGATTAAATAATGAGGACACTTGTTTTTTCTTTTTTTTTGACATGAAGGCATTCCCCAACTTTTAGGTCCATTGGAACCATGGTCAAGGAACTGACAAAAACCTCAAAAGGATGCTCCTTGTTTGAATTTGAGCTTTCTAATATTTGGACAGGTTTGATGTCTATTGTATCATCCTCATTGTGTGTCTTATTTATCTAATGTTCTACAGGTGTATGAAAGCAGTTTGTTACAATACCTACCCGGATCTTTGTGTTGGCCCCTAACTATGTCACGATGTCCTTGTCCATTTTCACATCTTGTTTATCATAATGGGTCTCTTTGTTTTCTTCCTCTTCGATATCATAAGGGAGAATCTCTGAAAAATGCCATCCTTTTGGACTGTTTACCTATCCTTTTTTCTTTCTTGTAGACTTCTTAGTCCATGGACATTTGATTTGCAGGTGACCTGTCTGAAAACATACACATGTTAATGTTGTGTTCTCATAATCTAGAACTTGGGACCACTAAAAGTCTCCATGTTTCAAGGTTATGTGATCTAGTAACCCCTTAATTAGATCTATCTCCATAGATTCTAGTGTAATTGAAGACGCCATTCTCTATTCTCTCCAAATATTTTTTTCTTATTATTTTCCAAGTGTGCTTCCAATGTCCTCTAAAACTGTATGATGCCATAATGCGAGAGGGAGGTTAGGAAGTCTGTGTTGAAAATGTAACTAGTGTCGGTCTTTGCAATGTCATACAAATGTATCATTGATGTACTTATTATATTCATTTATTACATTCATTATTATTACTTTATTTCTAGTCAAAGCATGTGTTTCATGCTTATAGGGTCAATTGAATTAAAAGAAGATTTATCACCGGGTCAAAGAAATGTAATTGAGTGAAAGTCCCATTTGGACTTCTTGTAAGAAGAATATATATCATAAGTCCAAAAAAGTCAATTTGTCATCCACAAGGCCAAGTCAACCCTCCTTGGAGAGGTTGCCAAAGGAGTGAGTTATTTGACCTCCTGGACAACTATAAATATAAGACGCCTTGAACCTCATTCATTCACTCATCAACGAAATCGATTTTTGTGCCAAATACAAGAACAAAAATAATGAAGCCAAAGGAGAGAGAAAAAGTAAAAGGAGAGAAATTCAGGTGTTTTGGCTTGTTTTCAGTTCTCACGTGTGAAGGTTCTCGGATAGCTCTATGAAACTACACGTTCAAAACCTTAGGTCCAAATTGCAGGTCCAAATTTTTTTGATTTGACCAAATTTAACAAGGTTTAATCAGTGTTGACTTTCATTGACTTTGACATGTTTGGAGGAGATTTGAAGGAGAGTCTTTGTGGCATTATTGGTCTTGGTCTTGGGTCTTGGATATCTCACTTTGTTTTGATTGTATAAGAAGAGATTTTATGGGCTCCCCCTTGTGGGGTTTTTCCCTGGCTTCGAGCCTAATTTCTGGTGTTCTTTGTCTCTTTGTGATATTTTTGTTTTTAGTAATTACTTGATGAAGAGAACATAATATTAATAAGAAGGAAACAAACATTCACAAGTAATTATCAAGTTAAAAGTAACCATCATTATCTATAAGCATATTGGCTTCTCAACATGGTATCAAAGGTAAGGTGAAGGAAGGAAGTTTAAAGGTCCAAGGAAACCATTTACTAGTAGTGACTGAAGATCCAAGGAAATTTTGGACCTAATACACTCCGATGTTTGTGGACCCATCTCAAATAAGTCACTTGGTGGTCATCAATTTTATGTAACATTTATTGATGATCATTCTAGAAATATTTGGATATACCTCTTAAATTCTAAAGATGAACTATTCAATAAGTTTCAAGAGTTCAAGGAAGAAGTAGAAAATATGACAAGAAATAAGATCAAAACCCTGAGACTAGATAATGGTGGAGAATATAATTCTAAATAACTTGTGGCCTTTTGAAAAGAAGAAAGAATTGAGAGGGTGCTAATAGTTCGCTACAATCCTCAACAGAACGGTGTGGCCAAAAGGACTAAAGGATCCATTGGAGAATATGACAAGAAATATAATCAAAACCCTAATACTAGATAACGGTGAATAATATACTTCTAAATAACTTGTGAGCTTTTGCAAAGAAGCAATAATCGAGATGGAGCTAATAGTTTGTTACAATCCTCAACAGAATATGTGGCCAAAAGGATGAACCGATCCATTGGAGAATGTGTAACAACCATGCTACATGACCAATATATTCCCAAATTTCTATGGGGAGAAGCTTATGTGATGATAACCTACATACAAGAAATATGTCCTCACATAATTCTTGATGGCATGACCCCAGAAGAAACATTTACAAGAAAGAAGTTGAATGTTGATCACCTCATAATTTTTGGATTTCAAGTTTACGTTCACATTCCCAAGGATAAATGGAAGAAGTTGGACCCGATAGGCATGAAAAGTATCTTTGTTGGATATAACACCTCATCAAAAGTATATAGAGTCTATCTCAAGGAAGAATGTCATATGGAACTAAGCAGAGATGTTACCTTCGATGAAAGTAGTGCATACAAAAAGTACAAGAATATACCTATTGACTCTGATGAAGAATAAGAACCTATCTCTCCCATTGAAGAGAATTCAAGGCAAGATAATCCTCTAGAAGCTACAACTAGTCATCATGAAGAACCAGAAGGACCAAGAGAACCCGTACAACCAGTCATCATTCCAGAAACTCAAAAAAGTCTAACTTGGATAAGATCAAATCTACAATAAGCCGAAGGACGCGTAGTAGCAAAATGAGCATTTAGATCAAGAAAGAAACTGAAGAGATATTTAGGTTATGAAACTTACATGACTAAAGTTATTGAAGAAGGACCTACCACTTATGATAAGGTAGCTAAAAATCAAGTATGGAAGAATGCAATGTTAGAATAATACCAATCGATAATGAATAATTTTTTTTGGGAAATTGTTCCAAGACGTAAAGAAAAATTAGTTGTTACTTCCAAGTGGGTGTACAAAGTCAAGCATGCAGTTGATGAAAGTATTGACAAATATCTAGTAATATTTGTGGCAAGAGGATTCTCTCAACAAGAAGGAATTGATTACGAACAAATTTTGCTCCAACATTGAGACACAGAACCATTAGATCTTACATTTCTATTGTAGCTTCTATGGGATTAAACATTCTTCAAATGGACGTAAAGAGATCCTTTCTGAATGGGACAATTGATGAAGAAGTATACATTGAGCAACCCCAAGGATTCAAAGTGCATGACAAGAAAACATATGTTCACAAGTTAAAGAAGGCTCGATATGGCTTGAAACAAGCCCTTAGAGCATGGTATACCATAATGGGTACTTATCTACTAATACTTGGTTTAGTAAAGAAAATTGTAGATCCATATCTATACATCAAGGTGGTAAAGAATGAACCTGTGATCATATTACTCTATGTGGATGACCTAATAATAATAGGTGTGGAGCATCATATTCATGAATGCAATAAGGAACAAGAGGTTGAATTTGATATGAAATATCTTGGACTAATGCACTATTATTTGGGACTCGAAATGTGGCAGAACCCTAACAAGATTTATCTTGGTCAAGGAAAATATGTGATCAATATTTTATAGAAATTTAGTATGATGGATAGTAAACCTATGAGAGCTCCTATGGTCACTAATATGAAGGAGTTAAGGAATTCAGACTCAAGTTTTGTTGATTGGATCCTAGATGTAACCTGTAAAACCTTGACAAATATATGTTTTGCCATAAGCGCTCTTAGCTAATTTCAGATGGAGCCAAGGCATGGTCATTAGATAACATATAAACACATTTTTAGATATCTTTGTGGGACTATACATCATTGCCTAAGATACATTGTAGGAAGTAAGATTCAGTTATTGGGCTACACAGATTTACATTGGGAAGGCAGTGATGTTGATTGGAAAAAGTAATATAAGTGGATGTTTTTGTTTGGGATCCTCTATGGTTTCATGGATGAGTAGGAACCAAGACTCATTTTCATTGAGTAGTGTTGAATATGAATATATACTACCCAATGAAGTTGGTCGAGAAGCAGTTTGGTTTTAGGAATTGCTTGCAGATTTTTGAAGGAATTTTGGACTCTACCATCATATGTTGTGACAACCAAAACTTCATAAGGTTGACAAAGGACCTAATTTTCCATGTTATTGTGAAGCACATCAATATCATGTACCACTACATTTGAATCTTGGTGTAGTATGGGGTCGTGAAGCTATACTACATCTTCACTGACAAACAGGTAACTGATATGTTGATGTAGTCTCTTCCTAACAAAAAGCTTGAGTATTCGAGAGACAAGATTAGAATTATGGACATTTCCTCCCTAGTTGAGAGGGAGAGAGGATGGATATAATATTCTCCATGTGTCATGCACTATGGCCAAGACTAACAACTGTAAGGATAGTGAAGGCAATGGGTAAGGAGAATGGTGTATTGGATAACCATTTGGGACCCATAACCTTTGAGTATTTTTATCCAAGATAGGAATAGCCATGAGGGCCAATATCTTTGAGGATAGAGTATCCAAGATAAGAATAGTCTTGTAAGGACATAGCTAATGAACATTTGTATGGGGTATGTGACTAGAGAGGTAGTGGTGTCCAAATTTATGCCTCCTAGCATTGTGCTATGATCTAGTGGAGAGATAAATCTTGTTAGTCAAGGTCTTGTTATTTCTTTACAATGTTGGTTCTAATGATGATTATCAAGATAAATCACTTCTTGTGAGAATGTTTCAACTTGAGAGTATCCTATTGTCTCATTATAAATACTTCCCTAATTAAGTGAGAGTGTTCAAAAAGTAACTAGTGTCACTGTTCATAATGTAATACAAATGTATCATTTATGTACTTATTATATTATTTTATTACAATCATTATTATTATTTTATTTCTAGTCTAAGCATGTTCTTCATGCTTATAGGGTCAATTGAGTCAAAACAAAATTTATTATGAGTCAAAGAAATGTAATTGAGTCAAAGTCCCATTTGGACTTCTTGTACGAAAAAAAAAAAAAAAACTTATTTGAGTCAAAAAGTCAATTTTTCATCCACAAGACCAAGTTATCCCTCTGTGGAGAAGTTGGACTAAAGAAGTAGTTATTCAACCTCTTGGACAACTATAAATACAAGGCACTTCGACCTCATTCATTCATTCAGCCAACACATTTATTCTTGTGCAAAATACAAAAAGAAAAATACTGAAGTCAAAGGAGAGAGAAGAAAAGTCGAAGGATAGAAATTTGAGTGTTTTGTCTTGTTTTGTATTCACACGTACAGAGTTTTGGGGGCTGATATGTGAAATTACAGTTTTGAAACTTCATGTCTAAATTGCAGGTCTGGAATTTTGTGATTTGACCAGATTTGACAGGGTTTGAGCAGTGTTGTCTTTCATTGACTTTAACTTTGTTGGAGGAGATTTAAAGGAGGGATGACTTGGATCTTTTTGGCAGTCGTGGTCTTGGGTCTTAGATATCTCACTTTGATCTGATTCTATAAGTAGAAAATTTTTGGGTTTTCTCCCTTGGGACATTTTTCCCTAGCTTGGAGCCTAATTTCGGTGTTCTTTGCTTCCTTATGACCTTTATGTTTTTGGTAATTACTTGAGGAAGAGAACATAATATTAATAAGACAACAACAAACATTCACAAGTAATTATCAAGTTAAGAGAAATCATCAATATATATAAGCATCTTGGTTTCTCAACACTCTTACCCATACTATCATAGATGTAACCACCATAGATGTGGCATGAAAACTAGGAAACCATGTAGTTATAGACAAATCAACCTTACCACAAAACCATGCTCCTTCCTTTTGAACAAAATCTAAATCATTTTGTGTTTCAAATTGGACTATGAAGAATCCTTTAGAACATAGAAATATATTGCATTTTGGTGTCGAAGAGGTCAACACCCACTGAAACAAGTCATCTCGTATAGACTAGTAGTCGTTGAATATGCAAATGATGGCTTTAGACTGAAGAGTTGAAAACAAGAAAGCTCTGAGTCATGTATCTCCATGGATGTAGTTTTCT
Source organism: Pinus taeda (assembly GCA_000404065.3). Lineage (NCBI taxonomy): Eukaryota > Viridiplantae > Streptophyta > Pinopsida > Pinales > Pinaceae > Pinus > Pinus taeda. Next base: position 23,009 of record APFE031383782.1, read on the forward strand.
CCATTTTATCCATGATTTAGGGTCGTGCAATATTTTATCCTAAGTTTGCAGGAGCTATAGACTTTCCTTTCACTGCATCTTTAAAGATAGATGGAATGTTATTTGATGTCCTCGCACTAGGAGCACCCCCACATAACGTTGTATTCCGAATGAGAGTTGTGTATTTTGTGATGTTATAGTCTTTTATCTTAATAGAGTCTTGTAAGATCTTTCGAGAAAATTACAAACATTAAAATAACATGGGTATTCCCTTTTAGTTCAATAAATTCATTTAGAGAGGAGACAAAATCTCTGTTTCTTATTCAAATTGATATGGAGTTCCGGCTCAGATTTTTAATAAAAATCTAGAAATATTCAATCTTTGACCTCACTGTGTGCAACTCCATAGGGGATTTGACCACAGTCCGAAACCCCAGTGACAGAATTGACATAAAAGGGACAGGAGTGGGGGCGTGTGTTCATTTAATGTAACCCCAAAGAAAGATTCTGGCGCAACGACCACACGGCGGTACCAAACCGAACAAAGAATGACTCCATTATCTACATCGTTCCAAGAACCACAGCCACTTATATCCACCCACAATAGTTTCTCGTGTATAAAAGATATAGCAAGGATATAAACAAGGAAGGAGAATACCCTCACTTTCTTAGTCCAACATATTTGTCTCGTCTAGTCTAGTAGAGAGCAAGCACCATCAACATTGACCACAGGGCCTGGGGTACCCTTTTTGATACACGGGTCGAGCTTCTGACAAGCGCCATAGTTGATGGCAGCCACAGGGCTGAAGTCCCCTTTCTTCGATGGACTCCTTGAACACGGAACGCCATTTACCCAATTGAAACTTCACATGTGGGAACACTACACTGCCTCAACCGAGCATGTGATCACTACAGAATCCAGAAGTCTCATGCCCAAATTCGGCTTGGGGACCATATGGGAGCTAGCCCGAAACCCACAAAGTGTACAATCAAAACCCTAACACAGAGGAATTCTATTTTTTCACTCTCCACGATGGTAGCTTGCCTCACTACAGAACCCAGAAGTCTCATGCCCAAAGTCGGCTTGGGGACCATATGTGTAAGGCCTTTGGACTTGTGCGACGTGGTTGGGCACCGGGGACCCAGGCACACGCACGATCAAACGATGGTTGTGTGACGGGCAGTCGTGCACAATGATGCGACCAACTTCTACGACCGGTTATGCGAGCGGCGTAGGGCTTGCGACAAAGAGCGACGAACACTTGTGAATGATAAACGACAAGTGTGGATGTGCGTTGGTTTATACCCACGGTTGGGGCGCTATGCAATGGAGTATGGCCGACATACAACGGAGGGGAGGTCGACTTGTAATGGCGTTCAAAGGGGTGTGTATGGCATTGTGGGGGCAGTCAGCTGGGCAGCCCACCCACATGCCATGGAGCGTATATATGTGTTGTGTTGGAGCATTCAAAGGACATCAATCGAACACATTCGATCATACGAACTTCGCTCAAGGGAAGGCGTTGTCTTGTGCGCAGATTTGAGGAGAGCTAAGCGCATAGCTCATGCGCTCTCCTTGGTAAAGTCCCACTTGTGGAAAACACACTTGGTGAAGGGTGAAGTCTTTAGGCAAGGGGTGCCCAGGTGATCGTGCGAAGGTGCCGTTTGTGCTGAGACTTGGCGAGGGTGTCTTGGTGGCTCAGGTGAGCGCCCGCCCATCGTGAAAGGGTGCACAGAGGTTGTATTGATTGTAAAATTGGTTAAGTATGGGACTTGGTCTTTCCAAGCATACTTGTATTGTAAATTGATATTCTTAATATATTGTTCGACAAACTCATTGTTCAGGGAGTTGCCCCTCCCTTTATACTATGCAATTGTGTTCTCGTTTATAATTGTTGTTGATAATGAATAAAGTATGCGTGTTCATTGGTATAAAGGATAACTAATTATACTTGGTTGAGAATCACAAACTAAGTAGGAGTAAGTGGATAGGCGTAGTGCATGTGCACGAGTATTGTTAAAAAGAAAGTGTTCGGTGGTGCTGCACCTTGCCTGCATGGTTGAAAGACTACCGTAGTCTTGGGGGCGTGACAGGTGGTATCAGAGCTCGATTGGAGCTGGTGTTTGAGCAGGGTTGCTCTTGACGAAATGACTGTGGTAATATGTACTTGCAGAGGAAAGAGGTTGGTAAGACACTTCCTGATAAGTGTTGCATCAAGGACTTGGGTTGCAGGTGAAGCTGTTGTATGGTCGAAACTCGATTACAAAGAAGGAAAAGGCTATTAGAAATGGTTGAATCTCAGATTGGGTCTAGTTGTGATGCCAAGGACACTACCCTTGGGTTTATTGAGAAAGTGTTGGAGAAAGTGGAGGACTTGGAAGCTTACTGGAATAAGAAGATTGACTTGGTTGTGAGAGAGTAAGAAGCAACTTTGAAGATGAAGGATGATCTCGATGAACTCTGAACTCAACACGAGTACACTGATCTTATGTGTACACAACTTGAAGTAAGGGTCAAGGAGGTTGAACAAGCAAGGGACCAGGGTCTTGCAGAGATCGTGGACTTGAAGAAATCCCTTGATGAAGCCAGAGATGAGATCGCGGTGTTGAAGAAGGCCGTGAGGCATGGCTGAGGTGGAGGAGTGCCTCATGTGAAAGTCAAGGAACCAGAATCGTTCGATGGTACAAGGAGTGCAAAGACTCTTGGAAACTTTCTATGGGACATGGAGCAATACTTGGAACAGTTGGGTCTATCTGATGATGAGACAAAGGTCAAGGTGGCTACTCAGTTCTTAACAAAGGATGCTAAGATGTGGTGGCGAAGGAGGATGGACCAGATTGCCAGTTGCAGTGCTAGTGACATCACTTCGTGGGATGAGATGAAAGGAGCTTTGCAAGCCCATTTCAGTCCTCAGGATGAAACATGGGAAGCAAGGATGAAGATAAAATTCATAAAGCAGACTCGGAACCTTCGGACATATCAGCGGGAATTTGCAAGTGCAGTCCTAGAACTTCCTGACATGGCAGAGAGGGACAAGGTGTTCAATTTCATTATTGGGTTGAAGCCTTGGGCACACAATGAGGTGAAGAGACAAAGGATTAGAACACTTGAAGAGGCTTTTGCTGCTGTGGACATGTTGGTGGAGCATTATGATGAGACTTTTGATGATAGGAAGAAGAAGTCCGACAAGCCGAAAGAGAAGAAGAAAGATGATGCTTCGAAATCAGATGACAGTTCGAAGACGAAGAAAGTCTTGAAGTGTTGGATATTTGCTGGACCACATACTGTGAAGAATTGTCCTTCTAAACCGAAAGTGGCTGCAATTGTAAAATCTAATGCGAATGAGGAAGGTGCTTCTGTGGGGATGATGCAGATACTCGGTGTTGCTGCTGCTACAGAGGTGATCTCTCGGAAGGATCCTGAGAGGAATAAGTTGGAGTATGTTCGGATGAAGGTTGGAGGTGCTGATGTACTCACTATGGTGGATAGTGGGGCTTCTCACAACTTCATGGGAGAAGATACTGCGAAAAGGATTGGGCTGAAATTTGTACCTATCAAGGCACAAATGAAGACAGTGAATTCTCCTCCGAATGAAGTTCTTGGTGTAGCTAAAAAGGTGGACACAACACTTGGTGAATGGACAGGGAAGGTTGACTTCACTATAGTGCGGATAGATGACTATGAGTCTTTGCTGGGGATGGAATTCATGAAACAATTTGATACTATGATTTTTCCACATTTGAAAAATCTATACATTTACGATGGAAGGGATGATGTACACATTGGTGTGCCTACCATTGGAGTAACAAGGCCTGATTGTAAGTTGGTAGTGATGCAAATGGAGGATGAGAAGAGAATGAGTGACATGAGTAAGTGGTTGTCCATGGTTGAGACAAAGCTTACTGAGCGGTCATTGGTCATCAAGACACTTTCAGATAGCATCTTGGATTTGTCAAGAAGGCTAAAAGTGGTCGAAGATGATGATGATGAGGAGGCATATGTGAGGCCGGATGTCCGAGAGGAGGACCGGGTCACTTATCTACAAAGGATGGAGATTGAGGATCCTGACAGATGGATTGAGTTGATTAGTGAGGGTGAGCCTTCAGGCTCTACTCCCTCCACATATTCTTAGATGGACAAGAAGATGAGGCTCATTGTTAGCTACTCATGGCAGTGAGTCCTCAAAGAAAGTTGAGCAAGTATGATGGTGCAGGGATGGCTTGTCATTAAGCATCATGACATGTTGCAGATGAGATGAGGGCTACTTCATGGACTTGGGCATTGTTTATTCTTGATGAGTTCAGGATGTGACAGATGTTTTGAGAAACGACTGGTGGTGATATGAGTTTGTTCACTCTCATGATTTGAGCGTGATGGTTGGATTAGCTACCCAACTAGTTCAGACATGGGGTTCGGAAGTGTACAGAGGCATGTTGACATTGTGTTGGAGTATCATGGCAGCGATTCACATGGATGAGGAGAGGTTCACATGAGATGTTGGCACATGGTAGAGATGTGTTAGCTCTTGTTGGAGTATCATGGCAGTAGTGCACATGGTGATGATGACATGATGGGGTTGACACATTGTTGCAGTGGACATGTAGCTTGGGATGGAGGGACCAAACTTCCATGGTGGAGAGCAGCATGGGGAGTTGTGACAGGGTGGTCAATGATCATGGATATCTGATATATGACATACCGATGGGATGTGTACATTGGTATGGTTATCTTGGTGACTGTTGGTTTCTGAGGGGAGACATGGTGGAGATGGAGTTCTACATTTGTTGTAGGGATGTTTGCAGTATGTGGAGGAGGTGACATCATGGATATTGATGATCTTGGTGGATGGATACTAGGATGGTATGTTGTCAAAGATGACAACGATTTTAGGTGGAGGAGGATGTAAGGCCTTCGGAGTTGTGCGACGCAGTTGGGCGTCGGGTGACCTAGGCACGCGCACGGGCAAATGATGGTTGTACGACGGGTGGTCGTGCACGACGGTGTGACCAACTTCTACGATCGGTTTTGCGAGCGACGGAGGGCTTGCGACGAAGAGCGACGACCACTTGCGAACAATAAACGACAAGTGTGGATGTGGTTGGTTTATACCCACGATTGCGGCACTATGCGATGGAGTATGGCCGACATACAATGGAGGGGAGGCCGACTTGTAATGGCATTCAAAAGGGTGTGTATGGCATTGTGGGGGCGGTCGGCTGGGCAGCCCACCCACATGCCATGGAGCATATATATGTGTTGCGTTGGAGCATTCAAAGGACATCAATCGAACTCATTCGATCATACGAACTTCGCTCATGGGAAGGCGTTGTCTTGTGCCCAGATTTGAGGAGAGATAAGCGCATAGCTCATGCGCTCTACTTGGTAAAGTCGCACTTGTGGAAAATGCACTTGGTGAAGCGTGAATTTATTGGGCAAGGTGTGCCCGGGTGATCGTGCGAAGGTGCCGTTTGTGCCGAGACTTGGCGAGGGTGTCTTGGTGGCTTGGGTGAGCGCCCGCCCATCGTGCAAGGGTGCACGGAGATTGTATTGATTGTAAAATTGGTTAAGTATGGGGCTTGGTCTTGCCAAGCATACTTGTATTGTAAACTGATATTCTTACTATATTGCTGCGTAGACTCATTGTTCAGGGAGTTTCCCCTCCCTTTATACTGTGCAATTGTGTTCTCGTTTATAATTGATGTTGATAATGAATAAATTATGGGTGTTCATTGGTATAAAGGATAACTAATTATACTTGGTTGAGAATCACAAACTAAGTAGGAGTAAGTGGATAGGCGTAGTCCATGTGCACGAGTATTGTTAAAAAGAAAGTGTTCGATGGTTCCGCACCTCGCCGGCACAGTTGAACGACTACCGTAAGCTTGGGGGCATGACAATATGGGAGCTAGCACAAGGCGGCTGTGCCAAAACCCGCGAAGAGTCGAAACTCTAACACACAACAATTCTATTTTTTCACTCTCCATGATGGTAGCTCGCCTCCTACTCATCTAATAGACAAAACTTAAAAAGCGAAGAAATGCTATGTTATTAGATGAAAGTCCATTGAATTATGCAAATTTGGCTACGATAATTGGACTTTAAATTTGACTTCGACGTAGTGGAATAATCTTTAAAAAAAATTGACGAATTTCAATTTTCATCTCGAAAATTCCCTGAACCCAATCACTATAACAATATGTTTACATCAATTAATTGTACAAAATTAAACCTCTAATTTTGATAATAGAAAACCTAATCACTAGATAATAATGAACATTTTCCTTGATTTTTTACATGGAAATCTTAGAGTAGGCATGAGAAAAGGTATAATGTGTAAGTTGGAAAACGTAATGAAAAAATGTTTAAATTAATTCTTTTTTATAAACAGAAGAATTTGCATGGATTATTAATGCAATTTTTTTTTTAAATGCATAGGTTCAAAATGTATGTGCATTTACAATGAAAACAGTTGCATATATTTAATACGTTGATACAAAATTTGATTATGTCAATATTAATCAATATAAGACTATTTCAATAGAAACATATGTCTATTCTTTAAATTTATAATAAATGTACTTTCTTATTTCAATGGTTGTCGAGTTAAAGTTGGATATTTATTTATATGTTATCATAATAAAAAAAATTAATATTTCAAGAAAATAATACATTTATATGTTATTATAAGAAAAAAGAATTAATATTTCAAAAAATAATTGAATAAGGTCTTATAAGCACTAATCTTTGAGGGTTAGTTTAATTGGTCAACTCATCATCACAAAAGCATCTTGCTAATGGGAGCCACAGGATCAATTCTCCTCGACGCCCCTTTGGGTAAGGCTACACTAATAAGCTAGTGAAATGCAATCCCTGCAGGTGGATACCCAGATATTTCCTCATAGGAAAAAAATAAATAAATAAATAAAAATTATATATATATATATATAATATATATATATATATAATAATATATATATATAACCAACCTCAATTCAATATAATAGTTGATAATTGCATAAAATAAAAAATAGTTAAACAAAAAATATAAACACCAACCTCAATCAATATAAAGTGATAATAAATAATATAAAATAGCTTAAACAAAGAAAAATTGAAAAACGATTTTCCCAATGAACCATTGAGAATTCTAAACTTTAGATAATAAAGAGAATGAAGCAATGAGAAAATGAGATTTTATTATCACATATCAATCTAAGGTTTATTTACAAAAGACAACATATTTAAACGAAAATTAATAAGCATAGAAAAATATTTATATTTTATAGAAAAGTTTTCGGTGATAATCACATCCAAAGTCATTTGTTGACGAGTTTGGAACCAGCGAGTGTGTTTCATCGCTTGTCGACATGTTTGGAACCAGCGAGTGTGGTTCATCGTCAATGATGAACCACACTTGCTAGTTCGAAACGCGTCGACAAATGACATCGGATGTGATTATCATTGAAATCCTTTCTATAAACTTGTTATGGATCATAAAAGTCTCAATTCAATAATATCTATATTTCTCGACTTAAATCAAATTTCTATTATTTAATACTAGGAAAAAAAAATCCATGTTAATTTAAAAAAAAAATGCATATATATTATTACATTAACTCATATATAAATAAAAAGTACATAAATATTAATAATTTATAATCACTATATGATTTATTAACTTTATTTACAAAATAATAAATTGATTAAAATATATTAAAAATTTTGTATTTTGTATTTTTGAATAAATATATGACGTAAAAAAATTGTTTATATAATTTAGAAAAAAACACATTTTTATTTTAAGAACATAAATAAATAATATCTTATGCCGTAGTTTAATTAGTAGATAAAATGGCTTTAAGGTTGGAATCTGACAATATAATATAATTTTTAGTAAGATCATGATTTTTTATTGTTTAAAATGCACTTTTTAATGCATAAATCGATCATGAGGGACTTGATATTTACAGATTGAACTGTTGGAATAAGGAATTGTTGAGCGGAGGGTGAATCAATGATATTGAATTTGTTTCGAATTTTAAGTATAAGCCTTTAACTCTTTTCACTGCGATCAATTATGTGTAAGAGCTTTTATGCACAATACAAATTATCAACAAGATAAGGCATTCACATGTGCATACAATCCATCACATGAGCCACATACACGTATTGACAGATGCATTTTTACATGGAAACCCAAATGAAAAATCTAACCAATCTATTTATTGTTATGATGTGAATTAAGAAACTACTTAATTACATCAATTTTTTGTGAGCGCCCACTCACAGAAGACATCGACCCACTTCAGATAGAAAAAGCCTACTTTCCAAGAGGCACCAACCTCATATGAATGCAGGCCATCACCTGATTTAGCTACTATTATACCTTTCATACAATTTTCAAACTAAAAATAGGGGCAATTACATATCGAGAGAAAGCAGTATCATACTTCTTCTCTCGGTCGTCTACACTTCCACAAGCTCTCGGCCTCACACAGAAGCATTGGCCCACTCAACCCTTTTTCTCTGTCGTATATGCACACACAACCTCTTTCTGCAACATAGACACACCTCACCACTTGTCTGTAAAGCACACTTGCACTCAACTCTCCACACTAATTCTTGGAAATAATAAAACTTCAATTCCTTTTCACAAATACTCTCCACAATTTTGTTCCTCTCTTGTGATGCGATAAATTATGTCTCTTCCATAAATCATTTCGCTATTCACATTGCCCGAGTGTACTCTTGCATTTGGCTTCTCCATCCTACTATTGCATCTCTTGCATGAATTATGTCACCGCAACATTAAATAAAAGAATGGGCTTCGTTCACTCACCCATTGCTATTGCATTAAACATAAGCATGGGCACCTGAGTATTCCCATAATGAGACATAAATACTCATACAACCTGCACACTCCTACGAGGTTCTTCCATGCTTATTAATTACTCATGGAGCTTGAAATGAACTTCAATAGGACTTCGTTGAACAATGATCAAACCTCCAGACCCTGAGGCTTTGTTCTTCATTTAATTCAATGAAGCGTGCATGGGGAGATCAAAGGTTAATTACTTCTCAGCTCATTTAAATCATCCTCCACAAATGTGGTCCTTTCTACCTTGACTCAACGATCTCTTTCTTTGTCTCTTGCCTATGACAGTCGCCATTGACTCCATCTACCAACTCTTCCACATCCATCTACTCTTAGTTGTCAACCCATTCATCCTTCATACTCATTTGTACACAATATCAAAGTGCCTTATTTCGTAACATTTATTAAGGTGACATTACCATATCGTTAGATTCTAACTGGCCTTTAACCCATTTTTCTTAGCCTCTTATTCTTTTTCCACATATGATCGGGTGTTGTGACTGGTGGTATAACAATTAGGTGTTAAACCCTACAGGATCGTGTTAAGGCCTATCGCCTTATGTTATTTGCTCTATGCCCTTGGTTCTTTGGGCTTCTACGACAAAACGTCAACACATTGCAAGCCACTGGCATTGAAACTTTTTCAAATTTCAATTAGAACGATGTTATGAAATATCAACCTTGGAAATACCTTTGTGGCTTCTCCATAGCACCTAGGTGCTAAGCCCTTCACTACACCCTTAGTTCTTTGGGCTTCCATGACCAAGTGCCAATCATCATCGGAAGTCCCTAACATTAGAACTGATTCAAATTTAAATTAGAACAAAGTTACAAAATCCCTAACCTCAGATATGCTTCTAGGATGAAATCATTACCTTAGCATCATCTCCACGTGGCATCTCCTTAATGGTGACATGTGTCACCAGGATTTTCTCCATTAGCCCACTCAATAATGTTGAATCTAGTTGCCATGTGTCTTTCATACAAACATGTAATGGTGATGTTATCTTCATTAGTCACCTCTTGAGGGCTAATAAGTTGTTGCCATGTGTCCTATTAGAAGAGAGAGAAAGGGTGCCTCGGCCCTTCATTTTTCAAGAGATTCCCTTTGTAAACCCTTCTCTATACAACCCTCAATTCCTTTAAATAATTCAATAATAAGGAGTTACTAAACTCTAAAATTTTGATATACCTACCTTCTGATTGACTGAGACTCTGACCTCCAAAATTCTGACCTCTTGAAGCTCCAACGTTTCACAAATCGGATCCCTAGTATCAGATTGAGACTTTCTCAAAAATAAATTATAGTGGGGTTACGAAATATTTGACGTCTAACATTCTGACCTCCCGAAGCTCTGACATTCTGAGAATCAACTCCCCAGTATTAGATCATAACTTTCTCAACAAGAAATTATATTGAGGTTATGAGATATCCAACCTCCGATATTCCGACCTCCTGAGGTCCCAAGGTTCTAAACTCTGAAATTCTAAAGTTCTGAAATTCAAGGATTTGAAGTTTGGCCTAGTTCCTTGTTTCGAAATTCTAAAATTCAACCTTCTCCTAAGGACTTCAAGACCCTTTCTTCGGCTTTCAATAACTTTTGATCCTAATATCCATTTATGGACTTCTACATACTGTTCAAAATATTTTTCAAAGCATTCTCTAGTGGAGAAGGTATAATGCAGTTCTTGAGCCCATTTTCTACATGAAACATGGTTGTAAACTCTCCTCCTGGAATTTGTCTCAATGCTAGTCTCATTGACATCAATGCCAACATATCAAGTGCCACCAATCAATTAAAAAATGTCAACTGTCCAACAATTCCCCCCCCGCCCCCTGGAATTGTTGGCAAAAACATAAGCTGCCCCTGAAACTAGGCATGGTGTTCTTCATTGCTTTTCTTCTATGATGCACCAATAATCTTCTCCCCCTTTGGAATCAATGGAAAAGGATTCTCCTGAAAACTCCCCCTAAACCTCTGCAACCTACTCTTTAATTGATCCTGTTCAGCACACATTGTAATTAAGTCATTTGGGAGGAGGAGTAACAACCTTATCTTCTTCCTAAGATATTGAAAGGGTTCTCTTAGTAGTTGCTTAGTAAAGATATTTTCAAATTGGTCTGTAGTGGCCACATATCCAAGTCAAACAACGTTAGTTGCAACCTACTCTCTTAAGAAATAGAACTTTATAGGGATTTTCTTGATATTTGAGTACATGACAAGATTCTTAGAGATAATGATGGAAGTATTATTATCACACATGATTGGAATGGGATCAGTCAACTCTACCTTAATGTCCTTCAACGTTTGCATCATCCATTGAATTTGTGAGAAACAAGGGGAAGCTGCAATATACTATGCTTCAACAATTGATAAAGAAATGGAGTTTTGTTTCTTTTGAGCCGGGAGACTAAGCAATTTGCCAAAAAGAATGTTGCACCAGAGGTGCTCTTCCTATCATCATTATTTCCTGCTGAATCAACATCGATATAGGCCTTTAACTTAAAGTATTTTCTTTTATCATACCATAGTTCATAATCAGTTGTTCCTTGAAGATATATGAAAATCCTTTTGATAGTGATGGCATGACTTCCATGAGGGAAAGCTTGAAATCTGGCCACAAGACCCACTTATTACATGATGTATGGTCTCAAGGCTGTGAACTACAACAAGCTTCCTATCATTGATCTGTAATCAGTCTGATTTACTATCGGTGGCTCATCTTCTTTGCACAATTTGCAACATGTAACCATAGGAGTGTTAACTCACTTGCAATCTTCCAGCCGAAACTTCTTCAGAGCTTCTCATACGTACTTTGAATGGTAGATAAATACCCATTTTTTGAATGAGAAATTTGCAATCCTAGGAAGAAGGAGAAATCTCCAATCATAGATATCTTGAACTTTTTCTACATACAATTTGCAAATTGATGGCCTAATTGTTCCAGGTCGATGCCAAATATTATGTGATCCACATACACTACTATAATTAGTATATGATCATCTCCAGACTTTATGTATAGATTATTGTCTACAGTACATTTCTTAAGGACTTGTTGCTAAAGGTATCAATCTAGCCTTGCATACTAGAATCTAGGAGCCTATTTGAGTCCATATAAGGTGGTTTTTAGTTTTCATGCAAACCCTTCATTTTTGGTGACTGTGAATCTTTCCGACTACTCAATATGAACTTCTTCTCCCAGATCTCCATTGAGAAATGCCAACTTCACATCCATTTGATATGCCTTGATGTTTTTAAGACTAGAAAAGGAAAGAAACATTGTGATAGCTTCGAGTCCAGCTATTGGTGCAAAGGTTTCCTCAAAATCGATCCCCTCTATGTGGGCATACCATTTGCAAGCTAATCGAGTCTTGTTCCTAATTACTCAACCCTACTCATTCAACTTATTTTTGAAGACCAATTTTGTATCTATGGAATTTTTCTCTTTGGAACATGGAAAAAGCTCCCAAGTGTCATTCTTCTCAATTTGGTCAATTTCTTTTCTTAGCTTACATCTCTTGTTCCAGCTTCTAATGCAGGGCCTCTTTCATTAGAAATGCTCAAAAGTGTGTTGACATGCCTTACACATCTCTAATAGAAGAACTAATGTCTCTAATTGATACATCATTGTCACAAACCCCAATTTTGGTTCTTTCTTCACCTCATTTGGCCAAAAACTGAGAAGGTTATGCTTGTTTCTTTTTCCCCAAATTTTGTTTGTTAACCATCCTCCAATTCGGTCTCAACCTAGCTTGAGCACCCCAAACGTGCAACCAATGCACTAAACCTAACACAATTACTGCTCGGCGAGTGAATTTGTAGGGTCGTTAAGGGCACCATTAAGACCCCAGTCTCAAAATTCCTGGTCACATGGTGCCATGCAACTGCATAGGGGGCGAATATCCTGGGTTCTCTCTAGCCCCATCGCTAGAGCATGCCCTTGGTTCTATGGTGCGTAGGTGATCGTGGGCTAGCCCCTTTTTTGTGCATGCTCCTAGTTATATAAGGCCCCATAAGGCTTGGGGTTGGCCCCTTGTGGCTAGTTTGCGACTCCTTTTTGCACTCCTAGTTCTTTGGCTACAGCATATGACTGTGTATAAGGGCCATGAGGGTTGTGTCTGTGGGATGGGCTAGGCCCTAGCCCTTGCCCACCCACTCGCGGTCCTGTGGCATAGGGGTGGCAATGCATAGGGCTTAGCCCGACCCCCCCCCCCCCCCCCCCCCCCATGAAATGTGTGTTGTATAAACTTTAAATATATCCATTCAACAATGTTTAAACAAGTAATATGGTGGCACAGTGGTGCTGGACTTTGTTGATATGTGTGAGGTCTTAGTTTTGAACCTCAGAGGTGTTTTTTGACCTCCAATTGTGCCACTTAGAGGCCATGTGGCAACCTCTGGTTGGCCCGTGTGACCTTCCTACATTGGCCACAAAAAAACCAATCCTAATTTAAAAAGTTTAAAAATTCGATCTTAGAGAAAATTTGGAGAAATTATGCAAACCCATTTTTTTAACTTTTTGAACAATCAGATGAGGCCATGTGGAAACCTACCACTAGGCCAAAAAAGCCCAATCACCTATCCATTTTCCAAAATTTTACATGTTTGACAATTCGATCAAAACACATTTCTGGGAGCATCCAATATTGGATTTCAGTGAAATGAGTTTTGTTGGACTCAAATCTTTGAGATCTATCCAATTGTATAGGTTTCAAGCTCTGTCACGCACTTTAAATTTTGAGCATTATTTTGACCTACTGGATCAATTTTCGAAGGGCGAAATGTGTTGAACCTGCAAATAAAATATAGCATGCCTCATAAATATTCATTAGAATAATAATCGATAAACTCCACTAGACCAAACTTTAGGGTTTCATCCGGCCAATCCATAATGAAAGCATGCTCTGAGAGTTATCTATGTGTTAGAGGGCTAGATCCTCACTTGTGTGCATCCTTGAAAGACTTGTTTTTTGACGTAGAAGGTGCACCCCCACCAATGGCACCACCATTCATGCTTGCAACTAAAGGGATTGAAGCATTCTTAATAATACCATAACAACTAAGTAAATATCCCTCCTATAATTGTCATCCTTCATGAAGAAGACATATACAATAAACATGGATTCATGTCCTTTCGTGAAGTCTGATAGCTAGTGTAAATACAAAATTCATTGCTTTCAACGAGATACAAAGAAACATGCCCAAAAAATACCCGAAAAAGACTGGAAATTGCAAGAGTGCAGGAGGTGAAATTTCATTTTGGAAAATCTAAAGAGAAAAATCCTTTGGAAATGGATTCTCGTGGCAATGGGTTTTTGCCATAGTTGGAAGCCTAATATCATATGGAAAAAAAAAATACTTACCATCATTGACATAAGTAGCATTAACCTTGGATGTGATGGAATGGCTTCGCTAGATCATAAAATTGAGGGATTAGGTTTAGCCGTGATGGAAGAGGCAAGTGACCTCCATTGCCATAATCCTACAAATCACTTCAGTTGAAGGGCATTCCTATGTTCCATGTCTTAAAACATAATGTAGACAACCATACAAGTTATCAACTACATTGGTAAGACAAATGGTCCCATCATTTTCCCTATCTAGACCAAAGGCCTCAACCTACTTCGCGCAATCAACTGCTAGTTCATTTTTTGGCTCAATTGCAGTGGCTTGATAACTTAATTTATTTCCCAAAAAGGTGTTGTAACAGACAGAGACAACTTTGAATCCAAACTCTCTCTCTTCGAACCGTGACCTTGTCTCCATCGCTTTATGCTATAATGATTAAGAACTACTACACTCACTATCCATAAATAACGAAAATATGTTAAATATTATCCACTTTGAAAACAATTCCACTTGAATAATTTAATTACACATAGAGGCACTCTACAACCCAATATAGGGAAAATGTCTAGGCATTAGATGTTGGACATTAAATATAAACATTTTTAAATGTCGGTTCCATAGAGAAAATGTGTAAGAATAGTGTATTATAGTACAAGTATGTCAACTCTAGCCAAGACTTACAAACATGCATATACATATAACACATGCTCCATCATGACACATGGCATAGTAATCCATACACCTACACAGTTCTACAATTTGAGATCATGGATTTAATTCCTACTCTATTTCAAAGACAAATCATTTGTATTTTCAAGAAGCTCCCAAGCAATCCCATGGAAATCATCAATTTATTTCCTATTCTATTTCAAAGACAAACCATTTTTATTTTCTACCAAAAATTAAAGGGAACAAAACTATGAAGCAAAGGACTTGCTCTTCTTAGTATTACAAATCACTTAAATAAGATTACATTAGAAACATCAATAATAAATGATTGGAGTTAAACGCGACTTAAACTGAACTCAGTCAAACTGAACTACGACACTTGGAGGGATGATTTTGACACCTAACAGGTAGATGGGATTAGATTCTCCAACACTCCCCCTTCATTACAACCACATAAAAAATTCAATTAAGATACATGTTGGTCTATATCTTAGCTAGGTTTGCAATTTAAAAATTGACTTCAACTTCTTTTTTTCTCTTTTTCCAGATCTTGTTAGTCTCTAAATTGTTTTAGCTCTTTCTTCTTGTTGTATCCTACAAATCTCAATTTCTTCATTTGCTGGTTCAGGTCTTCTGTTCTTCCAGGCTGTCTAAACATGTGTTGGATTTCTTCAAAAAACGACTTGAATGTGGGATACTGCCACATATTATCTTCTGTAGTGTTCTTTTCGCCATCAATCTGTTGCAACACAAGATTATAATAAAATAATATTTCTTCAGGACTCTAATACCTGCAAATTTCATTAATATATTTATCATGCATGCTATCTTAAACATTCATTTCTACAGCTTCTATGCAAACCTCATCTAGACATGGTGTTGCAAGCCATGCTTCAAGGAAATTTAACTCTTCTTCATAATCATTCTGTGTACTTGCACACTAGAAATCAATGTTAGAATTAAAAATATTTGCAAAA
Organism: Pinus taeda; assembly: GCA_000404065.3. Lineage (NCBI taxonomy): Eukaryota > Viridiplantae > Streptophyta > Pinopsida > Pinales > Pinaceae > Pinus > Pinus taeda. The sequence goes on from APFE031383782.1 coordinate 38,861, forward strand.
CCACATTGGTTATGTTCCTTTTTCTTTGTAATGAGATCTTTCTCCTATTGCACTTCTTTCTCTACCTCCTTTTCCATCTTTGTTTGCTCTTTGTAGGCTTCTGTGTTAGCCTTTTCCTCTGTTTTTGTCTCTGTCTCTTCGAATTCTTTACTAACTCGTGTTGCTGCAGACATGTTGTCTTCCACTGATTCAAGTGGGATTTTCTCACTCAATAGCATCATGTCTATATGATGTTTTTGTTGCATCACCTCCAACCATTCATCATTAGTCATTAATTCTTCATCAAATTTTACATCAGAAATATTATTTGTTGTATTCACCATAGTATCTACTTCACCAATGGCAGCTTCATTGTCCTCAGCAAGCTCTGTTGCTAGATTCACCAAACTTTTATCAGCAAGCTTTGTTGCTAGATTCACCATATTGTCATCAGCAATCCTATTGCTCGATTCATCAAATTTTCGTCAGCAAGCTCTGTTGTTGGATTCATCAGAATTTCATCAACAAGCTCTGTCGTTGCAATCACCAAATATTCATCCACTTGTGGCTATGCACAATGGGGTTCATGAGCATCTACGCACTCCTCTCTTGCTTCTACGACTTCTTCATAGACATCATCCACTTGTGGCTAAGCACAATTGGATTCAACAAACGTTTCATCTGCATGTAGATTTGTAGTGATAGATCCACCTTCATCTTCAACTTCAGTGCTCCCCCTTACACAAAAACATCTCTCAAGGGTATTCAAGGCCTCCTTGGCTATCTTGGCTTCTGAAATCAAAGGAAGTATGTTGTCGTCGACAGATTCTTTTATGCATGTCAATGTGAAGACATCCTTTTACCTCTTCACTTCCAGATGTAAAAAGATCTCAAACATCTCTTGTTGTCGTTTTGATTCGTGCCTTTTTCACAGAACTCGTGAACTTGTTTGACTTTTGCAAACTTGTGAATTTTGACCTTTCACAAGCTTTTGATTCGTGCCTCTTCATAGAACTCTTGAACCTTGTTCGACTTTTTCTAACGCAACGTGAAGAGTGCTAAGGCCACGTGCTAACCTTTTTCTCATAGAACTTGTAACAGGTCATTTGACTTTTTCTAATGCGGGGGAGAAGAGAAGAGTGCTAAGGCTGCAGTTCTACGCTGAGCTTGTAAATGTGTTAGAAAGCCTGCACAACGCTTGTAAAGGTTGAACACACAGCGTTGCAGAGCAAAAACACTAATAAAAAAATCGAAAGAAAAAAAGAATGATTCATTAGAAAATAGGTTACAATGCTCATGATATAGCATTACTAGGTGAAGATCCCAAGGTAATGCACCATAGTGGTGATCAATGAGAGGACTCAACACCTACAACAAGTTCCGGAGGGAACTAGCGAGTTGCGAAGTGAAAAAAGGAGCAAATCAGGGAGTAAATCATGTAGAAGAACTAACCAATGGCGGAGTTAAAGAAAGAGAAAATCAGGGAGTAAATAATGCAGAAAAACTAACCAGCTGCGGAGTTAAAAAATGAGCAAATGAGGGAGTAAATCATGCAGAAGGAATTTTTCATGTAAACCCATGCTCTAACTAAGTGTCCGCATGTAGGTGTGTAGTACTTCCAACACCCCCCCTGAACACCACTATGGGGAAAAATAGAAAATGGGTCCTTGCAACTAAGACCAAAGGTCACCCAAAATAGAGTGCAACGTGTACTAAAATTGAGGAAAGAGGGAAAACCTCGTGAGAAAAACCCCCCTTCAAAATACAATGTAATCAAAAGAAAAGACAGTTTCTAAGCAACTATGTCCTTCACTCCAAGATGATCGCGCAAAGAGCAAAACTTCTGCTTAGTGAATGTCTTGGTGAAGATGTCTAAAGTTTGTTCTGCGGAAAGACAGAACTACAAATCAATGACCTGATCATGTACTAAATCTCTAATGTAGTGCATGTGGATCTCTATGTGCTTCGTCCGATGCCGCTGTACTGGATCCCTGCAAAATTTGAGAGTGCTCTAATTGTCGCACCAGATGACAATGGGCTGGTGGAACTGGACGCCCAACTCAGTGAGAAAGTGTTGTAGCCACAGAGCCTAAATGGTGATGTTGACTACTCCTCTGTACTCGGCGTCGACTGAAGAGAGAGCAATAGCAGCCAGACCCTAGACTGAGTGAATATCCGGAGGTAGACTTGCGATCAATATTGTCACCCGCCCAATCAGAATTAGTGAAGCCAAGGAGATTCAATGAAATTTTTGCTGCATAGTGAATCCCGAAGGTGATGGTGCCCTGCACATATCAGAGGATGCGCTTGGCAACATTCCAGTGTAGCTCATGCGGCTCCTGCATGTATCTAGAAACTGCCCCTACTGCATATGAGAGATCTGGTCTGGAGTGGGTGAGGTACAATAAGCTCCCCACTAGTTGTCAATAGAGAGTGCTATCAACTAATGGAGTGTCACCTCAATCCTCAAGGTGGACCCTAGACAGAAAAGGAGTCAGTGCGAGCTTGTAGTTAGTCATGTGAAATCTCTCGAGGAGATCCCGTGCATACTTAGCATGAGAGAGTTTGATGCCTGTGGCAGCCTGGCTAATATCAAGACCAAGAAAGAAGTGTAATGGACCAATGTCTATCATCAAGAACCTATCATGCAAGGCCATGTTGACTGCAGCAATGGCTGATGCTAAGCTGCCAATGATCAAGAGATCATCCACATGCAAAACTAAGATAAGAAGAGAATCATGCGCCCTGAGCATGTAAACATTTGGATCAGACTTACATCTTTCAAAGTTTTGTGATAAGAGAAAAGAATACATCTTCGCATACCAAGCTCTCAGGGCCTGCTTAAAGGCGTAGAGAGATTTCTTCAGTCTGCAGACCAAAAATGAATCATGAATGAAACCATGTGGCTACTCCATGTAGATCTCCTCAGATAGGTCTCCATGAAGAAAGACATTCTTCACATCTATCTGATGTACTTCCCACCTCTGGGTAGCCGCAATGGCAAGTACAAGGCATATGGAATCCATATTTTCTACTGGAGCAAAGGTTTCATCATAATTAATGCCATGCACTTGCTGGAAGCCTTTGGCTACCAGCCTAGCTTTCTGTGTGGTGATTTGCCCATCTACAACACTCTTGGTCCTGTAGACCCATTTGCATCGGACAAGTTTCCTTCTTGAAGGAAGGGGGACCAGGTCCCAGGTCTGGTTCTCGAGGATGGAGTTATACTCCTCTTCAATGGCAGACTCCCAAGATGGATGCCCAGCAGACTCAGCATAAGACTGTGGATCAGAAGACTAAACCAAATGACAATGCCAGGATGGCGATGGTTCAGTGGTAGTGAGGGCAAGAGGAGGCTCAATAAACTCTGAGCTAGTCATCTACAGATCAGAATTACCCTCACAAGACCATTTCTAGTAGCCGGGTGGTCTTGTGCATATATTTCACGTAAGCTCCTTGTTCTCTGATTTATGACAGGGGAATTTGATTCATCGCTGGAAGCCCAAACTAGGCTTGGATGTGGATCATGATATGCATGCACTGGATTTGTATTTGAAGACTCCGTCTCTACATCTGCATGCTTTACCGCGGCATCTGCATGATTTGTATCTGCATCTGAGTGTACTGAGTCATCATCTTGGACATGAGGTAGATAAAATGTGTCTGCATGCGGAAATTGAGGTGCATGCGAGAGAATTTCCTCAAATTTGACACTTCGCTCAATGATGAGATTGTCCTTAGAGGAAATCAGGAGTCAGTATCCCTTCACACCATTAGGGTATCCAACAAAGATGCACTCAATGGTCTGTGGATCAAGAGCTTTCCTCTTTTCAGAGGGGATCCTGGCCCATGTTCGGGAGCCGAAAACACGGAAGTGTGTGACCTCTAGATTAGTGCTGCTCCAAGCCTCAAAGGGGGTCTCATCCTTGACAGACCTATGAGGAGATATGTTCTGGATGTAGTTAGCATAATTAAGTGCTTCAACCCATAGCTTATGAGGCAGTGACTTAGCATGCAACATGTAGGAAGCCATCTCTTTGAGAGATCGATTCTTTCTCTCAGCAACTGCGTTCTGCTACGGAGTGTATGGAACTGTATACTTCAACTGTACGTTGTACTGAAGGCAAAGGTTCTGAAGTGTTGTGTTAACATATTCACCCCCATTGTCTATACGGAGGGCTTTGATCTTTCTCTCTGACTATGTCTCAACTAGTGCTTTGAAATCTTCAAAGTGCGCAACAACTTCAGATTTGTCCCTGAGAAGATACACCCAAGTATACTGTGAGGAATCATCAATAAATGTAAGCACATACCTTGCTTTGTTGATGGAAGGATGAGGAAAAGGCTCCATGAGATCACTATGGATCAGATCTAGAGGAGACGATGCTCTGTGAGTCTTGCCAGTGTCAAACTTTTCTCTGGGATGTTTGCCAAGGACACACCCTTCACAAACTCCTTTGGAGAAACTGATATTTGGCAAGCCTTCCACCATCTCATGCTTGATTAGCTGCTGCATATATATGTAATTTAAGTGACCAAACCTCTCGTGGAAAAGCCTACTACTATCATCAGCATGTGCAAGGAATAAGGAGGATTCAGATTCAATAAATTCAGAAAATATATACAGTCTAACTCCATTGTTTACCTCACCGGTTGTAATTTTGGAGCTGCTATGTAGGTCATATATGTTCACTGCATCTGGAGTGAATTCCACTCTCTTTGTAGCGCCGATTTATCGAAAGTTTTGGAACATGAAGCACATCTTCAAAGCTTCCATGTAAAAGTTCCACTCTACCTTTTCTGGTGACCTCAATAGGTGAGTCATCTCCCATGAGGATGGGAGGTCCTTTGAATGCATCCAAAGAAGAATAGACTTCCTTTGCAGCAGCCATATGATGTGATGCACCAGAATCTATAATCCATGCATCAAGGGAAGAATTAATTGCAACTAAATCATGAAAATTGTTACCTTTCCCGTGTGACGGATCCTCAGTTTTCTTCTTGGCACCCTGAGGGATGTGGTCCCCAAGGTTGTGCTTCTAAAGGATTTTTTCCATTTGTTCAATTTGTTTCTTCATGCAAGAGGATTCTGGATGAAATCCTCTTTGACAGTAGGTGCATTTGTTTCATTTATTCCCTTTCTCATTTCTCGAGCCGGAGGAGTCATTGAAAGGCTTGGTGTACCCTTCCTTTTTGGGATGGGAATGCACTTTTCCCTTGTCTTTTTGCTGCTGATTTTTCTGATTTGAATCATATCTGTGATTTTTATTGTCGCTGCCATCATGCACAGCAAGTGCATGTGCTTTTGGAGGTTTGATTTTCCCCATTCCAATGAATTTATCTTGCTCAAAAGTAAGGGACTCCATGAACTCTTTAAGAGAAGACATAGTGTAGGATTTACCTATTGCGAGCCTTACTGAATGAAATGTAGACACAAAGACGGAGTATTCCGGTCCGAGCTTTGACATAATAGAGAGAACTTGGCGACTCTCCTCCTTGGATTTGTCAATTCCACAATCCTTGAGTTGCAGCAATAGATCATTATATTTGGTGAAGAAGTCTTGAATTCTGTCATAGTTCCGTGGATCTAATGACAACAACTCCAATTCGAGCAAATGTCCTTTCATCTCCTCATGTTTCCCGTAGAGTTTTTCAACCTTTTTCCAAATCTCATTGGGAGTATTGCATGTAGATAGATGAAACTGCAACTCTAGAGAGATGCACATGCATATGGATCCGTGGGCCTCATCCATGTGGTTGAGGTACTTGGATTTCTCTATGGCTGAAGTGGGTTCCACTTCTGCAGCCATGGTAATCTTGTACAACCCTTTTTGATTAAGGTATCGAGCCATTTGGTCTTTCCATTTGTGATAGTTGTACGGTGTTAGGATCGATGCTTTGGGAAACTCCATCTTTCTGTCGATCTTCGATCTCCAAGCTGTAATACCTGCAAAATAAAGTATTGGTGCACCTTTTATCTAGCAACTTGTGGGCTCTGATACCATGTAAATGTGTTAGAAAACCTACACAGATGAATCTAGCTAGTAAAGGTTGAACACACAACTTTGCACATCAAAAACACTAAAAGAAAATCGAAAGAACAAAAGAATGATTCATTAGAAAATAGGTTACAATGTTCATGATATAGCATTATTGGGTGAAAATCCCAAGGTAATGCACCATAGTGGTGATCAAAGAGAGGACTGGACACCTACAACAAGTTCCGGAGAGAACTAGCCTATTGCGGAGTGAAAGAAGGAGCAAATCACGGAGTAAATCATGCAGAAGAACTAACCAGTTGCGAAGTTAAAGGAGCAAATCAGGGAGTAAATCATGTAGAAGAACTAACCAGTTGCGGAGTTATAAAATGAGCAAATCAAGGAGTAAATCATGCACAAGGAATCTTGCATGTAGTCCCATGCTCTAACAAAGTATTCGCATGTAGATGTGTAGTACTTCCAACAGAGCTTTCCTGCATTATAACACTTTGATTAGGATTAGCCAAATGTGTTATAACTTTAACTTTTTCTGAGTTGCTTCTTCACATGAGTTTCTTCAAACTTTTGCTGCACTTGCACTTCTAAAGAGTCGTAAGCTTTCTCTCTGCTTTTTCATAGGCTTCTACAAACTTCGACTCTTTTATCAAAGAGCCTTACACCGACTTGCCTATTCTCTCTCTTCACTAACGTCGTTGCTCTCTCAAGGAGTCTTATGCAACTGTTTTGATCCATGTGGTTTTGTCAAACTGTGTTATGTAGTCTAAACTTTAGTACCATAATGAAAAAGAACAAAACTATGAAACAGAAAACTTGCTCTTTTCAATATTACAAATTATTTAAATAAAATTATATTAAAAATATCAATAATAAATGAATGGAATTAATTCGACTTAAACTGAACGCAGTAAACTAAACTAAAATACTTGGAAAAGCATTTTGACAAATAATTGGGATTAAATTCTCCAACATTTTCCCGAAGCTCCCAAGCAAGTGCATGGAACTTTGGCATCAAGCGTTTGACAAAAGTTTAAATGCACAATAAAATATTTAAGACTATGTGCCGAAAGTGCTACCGTGTCTACTTCCGCTTCCGCCATTGGAATCAGTCAACACTGTCAGATAAGAATCAACCAACACATCTTCTGGTATGGATGGCTATAGTATTTTAGGCCGTCTCGATCTTATTTCACTCCTGCCCATCCCTATGGTTATAGTTAAAAAATATTTTAAATTTCAATTAAAAAAATATTTTTTGTCAAACTCTGTGAGTTCATTTGAAAGGATTCATAAGGGAGAAGCCATGAATAATTTCGGACTAGCCTAATAAACTGAGGCGAACGCACTGTTCGGTCATATGAATGATTTTACTTTCATTTCCTAACCAGCCATTCATTTTTAACAAGATTTGAACACCTGTTACAGAAACTACGAAAATGTCATTAAAGCAACTTATCTGGGATGACATCGAAGAATCTCCACTGGTAAGTTTGCGAAATATATGATGAAATCGATCTGTGAGTTTTGTTCGAATGTTTCATCCACGTTAAAAAAACAATCAATAAAAAACTTATAATTTTCTGGGCTTGAATTCAAATCCATCCGCATCGCATGATGAGTAACAGTTATACAACAAAAGTTCGCTGTTCTGATCGATCAATGGTTTGCTTTGCAGGTGCTCTCGAAGGTCTCTAACCTAGAAAAAAAGAGCCGCCACTGGCCCCAAAAAAGGAATTGTTTTTTAAACAATATGAAAATTTATTATAATTTCTGAAGATTTGTACTCTCTAATGGTTAAAAAAAAGCATGGCGGTATTTTATATTTGTTTTTTCAACGGTGTGAAAATTTATTATAGTCTATGAAGATTTGTGGGCGGTCTAGATTTGTTGGAAATTTGGTTGTTATTTTCTAGATTTGTGGGCGGTCTAGATTTGTTGGAAATTTTGTTGTTATTTTCTAGATTTGTGGTCGGTCCCGTAGATTTGTTACCTTTCGCCCTTGATTTTGACCCAACGATTTATTCGCATTCCTAAAAGGACAAATCTATTATTGATTTTTATATCATTCCTAAAAGGACAAATCTATTATTGATTTTTATATATATCTGTGGAGACGGAAACCTCTCAAGGCAGTTTGATCCCTCTTTTCGATTGATAAATCTAGAGGTACGCTGAATCTAGACTGGTGCTAAAACAGGTCCATGGATACAAAACAGCACAACACGAGTAACTTACATAACAAAGGATGCGTCAATAATTGCAACGGCGATAAATCACCGTTGTGCCTAGATTTCTCCGATATGTCCGACTCCCAGTATGGTGGCAACTTTGGTCAGAAAAAACCAACGAGTCCTACAATTATTTGAACATGACTTGCGCCAAAAAAAGATGTTGTGTCACGTGTTTCGATGTTGGTTCTCCTCACGAACTCCCTCCTTCCAAATTTATTGAGAAACATGAGGCCATTGGGTTCCAATCCGCATTCCATACAACGGTTATTATCAGAACTGATGGCCGAAGTAGCCTACTTACCGTTTCTGGTGGCCATGATCATTGCAGTAAGTTTGGCAGCAGACGATCCCCAATCTGCACTGGCCGGCGAAAGGTGCAGCCACGAACAAATTTATACGTTTGTTAACGTCACAGCGTTTCAGGAAAATCAGAATGCTGTTTTCGCATCCTTCCTCCCAAATCTCTCCTCGTACGGCTTCGCTGATTCAGTGCAATACAAATTTGGCAAAACGGATCCTGTGTATGGCCTTGCAGTGTGTCGGAAGTACTTAAGCGCCAATGAGTGCTCAGAATGCGTCTCGGCAGCCGAGGCTCAAATAAAGGATTACTGTCCCCAATCTAATGGTGGTCGGATTCATCTGGACGGTTGCTTCCTTAGGTATGAGAATGCTAGTTTTTATGGTCAGGATGTGGACTATGGGCAGTCCCATTTATGTGCCTCCACAAATGACAGCGATCCACAGACCTTTTCTCAAAGAGCCACTGCCCTATCGAGGCAACTCATAGAAAACGCTTCTGTAAATAACGGTTATGCGACTGGCTCCATTGATGGCTCCTTATATGGCCTCGTTCAGTGTTGGCCCACCCTTACCAATAGTAACTGCCAACGATGCCTAGTAGAAGCTCAGAGTCAATTACTCACCTGTCTTCCCAATCGTGAAAGTCGAGGTCTCCAGGCGGGCTGTTTTATGCGCTACTCAACTTACTCGTTTTTCACAGGCAACCAAATTTACCGTATGAGTTCTATATATTTGCTGCAACTATTTGTTGTTTGATTCTGATATAACATGTATGTTGATTGTTTTTTCTTTAATTTTAAACGCAGAACCGTCGTCGGGGAAATCGTCATCGAAAGTAGTGCCTTTATTGTTAGGAAGTATTGGCGGAACAGCTCTGGTTGCGGTGATGTGTTCGATACTCTTCTATCGACGTATTAGACATGGAAGGAACAATGACAGAACAGGTGATTGTACATCCTTGAATTATAGTTGTTTCCTGCTAAATTCTTCCGAGTTATTAAACCTGGTCGTAATCGACGGTTATGATAAAATTGTTTTTATAATGGTCTGTGCAGATGTGAATTTAGCCACGAGGGAAAATTTCGAGCAATTTCTCTTCGATTACGAGGTTATGAGAGAAGCGACTGGAAACTTTAACAGAAACAATATTCTCGGCAAAGGAGGATTCGGTGAGGTTTATAAGGTATAATACCAAAAGTGGATTTGATGGTTTTGTCGAAATGTAAACGATTTTTTCAAACTAATTCTAATGATTTAATCTATAAACAGGGAACTCTTCCGGATGGCAGGGATGTCGCGGTTAAGAAACTATATGGAAGGCAGACTGCTCAAGCTGCGGCGGAGTTTCTGACAGAAGTGAAGCTCCTCACCAGCGTCCGTCACCGTAATCTTGTTCGTTTACTCGGATGTTGCACGCGGGGGCATGACCGGTTGCTGGTATACGAGTTCATGTCAAATAACAGTCTTGACAAGCATTTGTTCGGTAGCTTGCTGTCATCAATCTTGTGTGTTTTTCGGCGATTCAAGTTATTTTAAAGAATTAGGTGTATTGATTCAATTATTTGTGTCGAGTCGAGGCTTTCAAACACTTTTATTGGAGATCCGCAGGAGAGATACGAAATGTTTTGAGTTGGGAAGATCGTTTAAAGATTATAGTGGGCACAGCACGAGGACTCGCATATCTACACGAGGATTCCAATATGAGAATTATACACAGAGATATCAAATGTGGCAATATACTTCTAGATGACAGATTTCATCCTAAAATAGCAGATTTCGGAATGGCTCGATTCTTTACAGAAGGTGATACCAATGTTTCTAAAAAAATGGCAGGAACAATGTAAGATGTTCAATTAACTTATTGCTTATTTACGTCGCAAGTTGTGCAATTCCGTTATTACTGAGTCTTATTCTTTTCAAAGGTCAAATCCAAGCATTTATTTGTAACTTCCACAAATTTGTTATGAGGCAGAGGCTACATTGCGCCTGAGTATGCAGCTCACGGACATTTAACGGAAAAAGCTGACGTTTATAGCTACGGTATTGTGGTTCTTGAGATCGTCAGTGGGAGAAAGGCTGTGGATGCAAGATTGGATGCCACTATGCAGATTCTTTTGCAGTGGGTGAGTCTCTAGTTTATTAGATAAGTTTCGTTCCATGATTATGATAAGAAATTAATTTACAATCGGATTTCAAAACCATGTATTGATAATTTTTCCGATGATGCAGGCTTGGAATCAATTCCAACATGATCAAGTTTTGGATATTGTTGACTTGTCATTAGAGGGGCACTACCCAATACAGCAGGCACTTAGACTGATTAAACTTGCGCTTCTCTGCACTCAAGACCAATGGTTGCTGCGGCCCGCAATGTCAAAGGTTTTGTGGATGTTAACCAACAATTCAGAGATTACCGATCAGCCAACACAACCGGATTTCTTCACTAACACAGCGAGCTCACCTTGTACGTCTCACGGATCTGTCACTGTGTCCTTGTTTCCTCGTTAGTGGTCCTTGTTTCCTCGTTAGTCTAACTCACTAGCGTAAGCTTTGACTTCTAGAACATCGCAAATGCCCTACTTGCAGTGAGAAGAGGGAGGATGATATAAATTGTATGCCTTTCTAATTATAGATGAGAATGTTTGGTTTGAAGCTGGATATTATCTTCCTCTGTCTTAAATATGGAAAGGGTCAACATAGGTGAAGTTAAATATGTTTAAAAGTTTTAAATTGTGCACGACTTTTAAATTGTGAAAAACGTATTTGAGATTGTCAAAACGGTAGTTTTAAATTGTCAAAAGTTAGAAGTGTTTTTTTTTCAACATTATTATATGGGTTTTTGGTCAAATCTATGGGTTTATCAAAACAAATCTGTATTATAATATTACACATTGAAATATATGATTTTTTAAAAAGAATTTAATTTATTTATATTCAATTTGATTGGCTATCAAATTGAACATGTTATTGCTTTTTGTCTTTATGAATGTGCCCAATACTTTTATTAATTAATGAGAAGTACATTAAAGTGTAGGATGGGCATTTACGATACAATTTGTTTTGGGAAGGTGATAAAATTATTGCTAATGGGTATAATCAAATTATATACCTATTTGTAAA
>APFE031383782.1:55648-122963 GCA_000404065.3 Pinus taeda
TTATATATGTGTACAATAATATATATCTATATTGATTTTGCTAAATTTTAGTGACAAATAGAAGGAAGGATTTGATCAAAGCATGTTTTTACCTTATTAATGCTTATATGCATTTTATTTCCGATAATATAATAATGGAGAAAAAGATAGCATAATCCTATAACATGATGTTAACAAATCCATTGATGTTAAATTTATTCTTTTAATCTTTAAAAGGTTCAAATACTATGCATTCAATCATGTTAATATTAGTATTTATCCTACAATTCAAAGAAATGTTAAAATATATATTGTGAAATGGATACTTTATCTTTAGAACCGGTAGTATATATTAGATATGTAAATCATACCATAAACTATGTTAATTAATCTACTTTTGAGTTCTTATTGATAACATATAATATTTATACTTTGTTTGTCATCTTATATGCCCCATCATACCTCCTTACTCATATCTCATATATACAAATACTATGGCATGTATCGGTCAAGGGAATTTGATTTTAGGTTTATGGATATTTTATTGTGAGTGTTCCATGCAATTTCAAACTAGGATTCGGGATTCAATAAGTCATTTGTGTGTTATATTCATTTTGGTTTTTTTCATATCATAAGTATGTGAAAATTTTTCAGGATCCTTTTGTTGTTGAAGTGAAATTTTTTTATCAATCATTTATTGCTGAAGGTTTAATTTGTTATGAAAATATCATCAATGAAGGGTAAAGTTTTGAACATCACCTTCCTTGATAAGAACCTTGAAAATGAAAAACGTAAAAAAAAAAATGTTTGAAAGCTAAAGAGGAATTTAAATTCCAACCTTGATTGAATTGATTGTTATGTCACAAGGCATTGTACCTTTCTCTAAATTTTCTATTCATTAATGCTTTCATTCAACTATTTTTCTCCATGTCTATATGGAGGACAATTCTTTCATTTGGCTAATTGTCAAGTTCAAAAAGCAATGGAGATAGTTATAATCTATATCTCAGGTTTTCCGATATATTTTCAAGTTTATTTTGTCGAGAAGTTGGCAAGGATTTCTTGAAATCACAAGCTTGAGTTGTAAACTCTCCACAATTTGAGTGCCACAAGGGTTTTCCAAGGTGTTGAAGCCATATATGTAGTTGAAACCCCATTTTTAACAAAAATAAATAAATTAATAAATTAAGATTTGACCCAAAAAATATTGGCAAATATTTACAAAAAAAAAATCTAAACCGTGGCATGTTTAGACAATGTCACTCATCTGCTATATTATTGGTGAATAAATTTGAAGAGTACTAAAATTCAAGATTTTTTCAGTTTTCTCTAAACTTTTATCGATTTTTTATTTTTATTTTTTTAACTTTATGACTTTATAAAAGTGGATTAGCTAATCATAAAGCAAAACAAACTCCAATTTTTATTGAGATTTTGATAATTAACTAATTTTTAATACAAAACGTAAAAGTGTTTATTCTATAACAACATAATTTAATATAATTAAATTGATATTTATAATAAATCATAATATATTAGTAACTATATATTTGACTTGTGATCGAGGCAATGTCTCGTAATTGATTTAAAACACCCAGTGCACAATATTTGAAATGTTGTAAAAAAAAGTGCATATCTAGCTATCTATCCCTAGGCTCATAGAATTTATTGATGTCACAATATATCTTCTAGTGCAATGCAATATGTACTTTGAAATAAAATAAATATTAGCCTTTGTTTAGATGAATTACATGTTAATAGAGAGATTTTTCTTCTCATACTAAAACTAAACCAATTTCATTGCATCCTAATTGGGTTGGAAACAATCCTTTTACGTCTACAAAGGACATATTATTTACAACCATTTAAATGAAAATTAACCTTTCATAATTATTGTTTACTTAGAATATAATTCTTGTTTTCACTAGATAAATTGCAGTTCCTTGTAAGTGCATAGTCACAAAGCAACTAAATGCATGCCTCAGGTTACATTGACAACAAGAACTAAAATTTTTTTATGATGTTGAAGACATTATGAAGTAAAATTCCCTTCAACGTTAGGAAAAAAATCTTTCTCAATCATTTATTCCCAAACCACATTGTAGATGATGTGATTAGGGGTCATGCCCTTCTTCACATCTCACTCAAAAAGATCATTAGCATCGTGTGTTATTCCATTTTTTTATAACCCTTTTATGTGTACAATTTATGTTTTGATGGTATCCAATTGAAATATTTTTTCAATTTCCTTACACATCCTCATAGCCAACTTAATTTCACCTTCCTCATAGAAAGTAGTTAATAAAGTATTTTAAGTCATGTAGATTGGGGCTTGACCAACTTCCAACATCTCATTCAAGAGCTTATTATTAGCCTTTGGGGTTATTCCTTTCTTGGCATAAGGCAGTAATAAATATATTATGCATAATAACATCAACTTTGAAAATTTTATTTTCTAGTTCACCAAGGATTGTCTTAGTCTCTTTCATATTTCTATCTTGCAAAATCCATTCATGAGGGAATTGTATGTGGAGACATTGGCATGGATACATTTATTAATCATACATTCCAACAATTGAAAAACCTATTACATTTCCTCATTTTTGTAGTATCTATCAATTATTTTGTTATATGTAATACAGTTGGGAACCAAATATTTTCTCTTGATTTGTTCTAAGAGTTATTCTCCTTTTATTGTTTTCCCATTTTTTTGAAATCCATTAATGACTAAATTGTAAGTAATAATGCTAGGTACCACACCTTTTTTTGCATTTAACCATGTAGGTTAAAATCCCCTTTGGTCTTATCCTCATTTCACAATCCATAAATTAGTTCATTATAAGTGACCACATTGGAGAAACTGCCATTTTCCTTCATTTTCTCAAGTGTCTTAGATGGAGTAGCCTTGTCTTCTTCCTTATAGTAGCCATCGATGAGATTGTTGTAGGTAACCTAGTTAGGAAATAATCCCTTCATCAACATTTCATTAGGAATCTATTTTCCTTTATATATTTTTCCAATAATACTTTTATTGCAATGATCGTGAATGAGTGTATTATGTGTAATAACATTGGGGAGAAACCAAATGATTGCATGCCTATTACTAGATCAATAACATTATGCAATTTTCATTCCTTTCACAAGGAATGAATCAATATTATGAATGCATTGACATTCATAGTAACCCTCCTCCTGATCAACTCTGAATAGGCCTTTCTTACATCTTTGTCTGTCTCATTTTCACAAGGCATTTCCAAAACCAAGAATGGCATACTCCTTCTCGGACAACTCATAATAAGGAAGGAAACATATAATAATGTATTCAATGGTTCTAAAAAATGTATTTGTTTTTTCTCATGAAGATTAGTTGTGCAACATAAAAATGAAGGGCAATACCTCAATAATGTTTTTTTGTTTCCATACAAAAATCTTTGTAAAGGTTAATAAAAAGGTTCCTTTCTTATAAAAGGTGACCTACCCCTCATAATAGAATGGTGGTATTCTTTTCAGGATCTTATTGTTTATCTCTTTGTTGTTTCGTTATGTCACGCATGATTAATAACTTTCATATATAGATGTAGACCAATTGGTATCAGATGAAACAAACACATCATGCTAGTAATCAACATCAAAGAGTAGATGCAAAGCCATCATCTATTCAAAGAATTTCTATTCATAAAAGTATGAATTAGTAATTCTAGGCTCTTATTTGTTCAACGACCTTATTTGTATGCCTTCTTCAAGGAAATTGGGACCATATGATTATTAAGATATATATTTTGATCGATTTGGGTGGATGAAAATCATTCTTCCTTATAAAGAAATCACATCTAATGCCTCAATTGAGGCATTTCTAATCCAATATTTAGCCATTTCTTTCCATGAGCTAATCACTCTACAACAATAGAGATGCCCTCCAAGGTACATGTAGTTGGATACTTTCTTTCAATTGCCCAAATGTTCAAGCCAAATGAATGGAGAGGTTTTTGATTCTTGGATTCACATTCTCTCCAACTATTTAAAAGCATGTCTTGGAATGGAAAAGTACACAAAGCTTTAGATTTCCAGCCTCGAATTAGAAGGCATGGAACAATCATTTGGGATACTAATTAGAGAATATATCCTTGGTCATTAATCTTAGAGAGATAAAAAATACTAACCTTGGTTACATACATCTTGGGATGCATTTTGTTACTAATTAAGATCACACTTCTATCCCCAAACATATTTTCATAATCTCCTTAAGAAATGGTTGAAACTCCACCAACTTTTGAATCATTTAATACAAGCCTACATTGTTAGGTCTTATATAAGTTACACATTTAGCTACATATCTCTAATTTAGAAGAGGCACTCATTTTGAACTTTATTTCCAGATTTTTATTGGTTTTTTGTCGAGAAATTGAATTGTTTAATAATCCTTATGTTTTTTCTCTTAGAGACAGTCTCAAATTTCTTACAAGACTAGTGCCTGGGCACATCTACATTTAGTGTGTCTCGTATGATTCCCAATAAAATGGATAAATCACACACACACACACATATTAAATGAAATGAGTTGGTTCATTCATCTAAAGGAGTAAGCCATGAGTTTCTGGTACTTCTTCACATATATAACTCACATAAATATGTGCATAAAATAGTGGAGGATGTGTAGTTCAAGGACCTAAAGTTTAATAAGATTTGACAGAGCAATGAGAGAGGATAAGGAGAAGGAGTAACTTATCACATAGAGCTTAAAGCGTCAAGAGTTCTACACTTAACACATAGAGATTGAAGCATCAAGAATTTCTACACTTATTTGAGTTATACGTAGATATAATGGACAAAAGAGAGACTAAGTTCTATGATTCATGGAGCATGATTTTAAAGATATAATCTCAATAATCCATACAGGCACATGCATTAACAAGTTAATACAAATGAATCTGCGAGGAAGTTTGAAATATTTCTAGCAGCTATGATTACATGCATTTAAAGAAGAAACATGAACATAATGGATTTTAAAAGAGGGAGAACAAAATGTAGTACTCGAAGGGGGAATCACCACCATCTTCTTTATATTCTAAAAGATGTATATCATAAAATCATACAGTCTGAAAATAACGTGTAGCTTTTTCTTTAGGATTTTTTAGCCTTTATAAAGTGTCGCTTCCCTTTATTTATCTGGAGAGGGGAGCGTTTGAAAATTCATTACAACAAAATATCTTCGGCCCTCTCTCAGCTGTCAGGTCAACTAGCCATCTTAGCCAGGGATGGCTCTATGGCCCAAAAACATTACAAAATATTAATTGCCTCATTTAATGGCAGAAAAGTACAAGGTAATAAAACAAGTCAAAAGTGAGATAAGAATGCTAACAAAATATCTTCATGCCCATCCCTATGATTGCATTTGCTTCAGGTTGTAGCTTGCCCACTATCTGGCCTCCTCTATCGCTCAGCCGATTCCTGTCACTTCTACCTTTACTGCTTGAATCATTAATCCTTTAAAGCTGGGAGTGGGCAACTAGTAGTTTCATGCTGCAATACAAAAGAAGAGGACCCCTGGGCAGTACTTTGTCTTCCCTCTGTACAGGACACCATCCTGGATAATCAAGTCCTCTCGAGCTTCTAGTCTTTGTTTACTTCTGTCAACGTCGACCCTGGTTTCATGTCACAAGGGGCCTTTCTCAGTCAATCCATGCTAAGTTTGAATGCTCCATCTCCTTTCTTAAATGCCACCGTTGCTGATCCATCACTCCTTTACGGTTCGCCACTACCTGGTCACAGAGTTATCACATTGGGACTTTTCATTAAGAAGACTTTATAATATGCGGCTTTTCAACCCATTTTAACCACTTTTGTTTCATGTGACCAGGGACCATTATCAAGTGCTTATTCCTTGGGCGATAGGGCCTTTGGACTGCCCTCCATGGGTCTTGTTCCTTTGTTACATACAATCCCGCATATCGGCAACTTATAACGCTCGCCTTTAGTATCTCCCCTTGACACTTACGATCACTGGTCCATGGGATTGGGCCCACCTGGGATATCACAATCAGAGCATAGGAGAGGTCATTCCTATCATATTACATAGAGCATGCCAATTGTTCAAACACGAGACTTCAAGAAAGTAGGATGCATAAAATATCGCATCCGAGAGGGGTGTCGTCTATTGCAATCACAGATTGGGAGTCACTTCAGCGGAGGAGGGACCCTGCTTTATGTGATCGTCGATCTACAGGATTGGACCCTTTAGTGCTAGGCCCTTAGTTCTTTGGCCCTCCATGTGATCATGGGCCAACCCCTTATCGAAGCCCCTTTATTGCATGATCGCAATCATGGGTTTCACTACAGAATGATGCCTTGTCTCGTCGATTGCTGATTTGTGATGGGTGACATCATCACTGCCACGTGTCACCTGAAAACGCCCCCATCGGACCCTTGAAATTGTGATATCAACATGAGACGTGTCCTCTGTACTTCCACATCACAATGACATCATATGCTCTGTGGATTCATTAGGAACAATGGTATTTTGCCATGCGGCCCCATGGAGGAGAGAGAAAAGGGATGTCCCGCCCTTGGTTTTTCATTGCAGTCCTTTGTTAACTGGCTTTTAGCCACTCGCGATAGCTTTACATTATATCGAGACTTTTCCACTTGGCAATATTTTAACCCCAATCCCGTCCAGAATCGCCGATTACCGATATTGCAAGACCTCTGATATTGTTGGAAGTCTAACATGCAGGACCTCCAACCATCGATAAGTTGATAGAATGTGCTCGAGGACCCTCCAATTGCTGATCTGCCTTGCCTTGGACTCGCCGATCGCCAATGAGTAGATATGTCATGCCTTAGACCCAGCGATTTGCAAAGTGTGATATCGACTATTAGTCGATCATGGATTTCATTGTTTTCCCCTACTGCTACTTCAGAAAAGGATTGATTGCAATTTGCGATAAGCCTGGCCCTTAGCATTTTCTTCTTTGTTTTCTAGCTTTCAAAGGGTATCTTCAATCTGCTCTAACTTATAATTCAAGAGTCCATTTTTTTACTTCCACCTACCATTGGAAATATTATTCCGAGCACTATCCATTGGAGAGGGTCCAGTTTAGCTTTGAGAGCATTTGTGGCATAGAAGATCATTGAAAATTCTCTGTTGTTTGGTACTCTTTATATAACTGGAACTTTGTTTTCAGAAGCTAACAACACCTTACTTGGAAAAACCATTTCTTTTATCCTTGGTTACAGAATGTAAAGTGGCTCCTAAAATATGATATCCTCAACCCAGATATGGTACCTCTCCTACTAATTCTTCTAATGTGACACTTTCCTCATCCTCCACACCTCACAATACCCTTGGTGTGCCTTTTGTATTAAGACCAATTTGTATTCTTATATTGATTGTTGATCACTTACAAATATGCTCACTAACAAAACCCTTTATACCAAGTTCAAGCAACTAGATTCTGCTCACCATCCTACAATTTTCTTTTGAAAATACTACCGAAGTGGACCACTCTCTCATCCTCATGGCTACCAATGACCCATAATTGTCAGATCAATTATGAATTGGATACTATTATCCTTGACAATGGAAGTCAAAAGAACCTTGTTGCCCATGACTTAGGTCGATTCCCTAACATTTCCACCACTCTACGCCTGACCCCATATAAGCTCAGATAGTATAAAAGGAAAGTCCTTGCCTTACCTTCTTCAAGTGTTGGGTAGTAATATTTTATATTGGAACTTTCTAACATAGTATGGTGTGTTATGTTTCTCCTCTAGATTATGTTGATCTATTACTCAAAATTCAATATCAACGGGATACGCACGTTTTTTATCATGCTAAATATCATCAAGACCACTTGTAGCATGATGGTTGCACCTATGTGCTCACATCCTCTTTTCTTAAACCAAAAAATCCTTCTACTCGCAAAAACAATGTAAACTTTGAAACAGGAATTATGAACTCAAAATGGGAACTCTAGCCAAAAAAACTCAAAAAACATGAAAAAGAGTGCTAAAAACGAAAAGTGTGTATACTGGAATTCTGTTTTTTTTAGAGTCGATTTTGAACATGTTTTAAAAATGGCAATGAAAACGAAATTTTTGTGCCAAAATTGTGTAAAAAACACCCTGAAAAAGAAAAGTGTTGATAATAGAATGATGACTCTTGTTTTTTAGGGTCAATTTTCAACATTTTTAAAAAATGGCAGTAAAACCGAATTTTTATGTGCAAAAATTGTGCAAAAACACCCTCAAAATGAAAAGTGTTGATGCTAGAATAACACTTTTTTTCTACGGTAAAATTTCAACATTTTGAAATAATGGTGTAAAAGATTTTATAATGACTCCAAAACATTAAAATTTCTAAAAAAAAAAAACCATAAAAAAAAAAAGGTTAAAAAAAGAAAAAATATAATAAAAAAATCATCATAAATATATAAAAAAACAAAACTAAACATAAAAAGAAAAGCAATTAAAAAAAATATAAGAAATAAAAAAAAAAAAAAAAAAAAAAAAAAAAAAAAAAACATTTTTTTTTAACTATCATACCATAAAAAATTATTATATAAAAAAAATAGGATTTTAAAAAATGATTAAAAAAACTAAAAATAAACTAAAAAATTAGATTAAAAAAAATGAAAATCGCAACAAAAAAACCAAAAAGTAAAAAAAAATAATAAACTAGATCAAAAAGCATTTAAAAAAAAACCTAAAACAAAATAGCTTGAAAATAAAAAAAACCAAAGACAATTAAAATTTAAAAAATATACTAATTTCAAATTAAAATTAAATTAAACATTTAAAAAGAAATTATATTTTGATTTAAAAAAGGAATATTTCAAATTTTATATTAAAATTAACATTTTGATTTGCCATTATTTAAAATTCGATTTTAAAAAATAAAATAAAAGCATTAAAATTAAAAGCTAAATATGTAATTTTTCTTTTAAATAAAATTATAATATATATAGATAATATTTTTACAATATATAAAAATTAAAAAACATTTAAAATTTTAATTTTTTAAATAAATAAAATTAACATATTTAACAAAAGTTATTTTTTATTAAGAAAAACAATTTTATCGGCCACCACCTGGCCGCCTGTGGGGATGCGACCCACTGTTGCCCAAATCCGCATCCCCACGGGTGGTCGAGCGGTGGCTATCTGATTCTAAGAATTATATGGCCACCCCCATGGCCAGTGGCTATCCGATTCTCGGAATCGGATAGCCATTGTTTCACCGCCTGTGGGGGCATGACTCTGGACAGCGGAGCTGCGGGCCGGGCCGTCACAGGCGGCCAGGTAGTGGCTATCTAATTCAGAGAATCAGATAGCCACCCCCACGGGCAACCAGGCAGTGGCTATCCGATTCTGAGAATTGGATAGCCACTCCCACGAGCTGCCGAGCGGTGGCTATTTAATTCCAAGAATCAGATAGTCACCCCCAAGAGCAGCCCTGCAGTGGCTATCCGATTCTAAGAATCAAATAGCCACCCCCACGGGTGGTTGGGCGGTGTTCATCCAATTCCGAGAATCGGATAACCACTTGCACGAGCGGTCGGGCAGTGGTTAACCGATTCCGAGAATCGGATAGCCACCACCTGACCACTTAGGGCCACACCGCTATGGCTGGTGGTTGTCTAATTCTTGGAATCAGATAGCCATCATCCGACCACTCGTGCGAGTGGCTATCTGATTCTTAGAATTCGATAGCCACCGCCCCGCCACCCATGGGGGGCGTGGTCTTGGGCGGCGGAGATGTGCACATATATGTTTTTAAAATTTTTAATTGTAAACATATGTTTTTTAAAGTTTTAATTTTTTTTTTATTTTTTAAAAATAAAAAAACACATATATTTTTTTTTTGATTTTTAAATGGATTTTTTTTGCATAAATCCAAGACATATATTTTTAAATTTAAAATGTTTTTTGGTTTTTTTTTCATATATATTATTTTCTAAATTAATTTATTTTTGGGCTTTTTTTTTAATATTCTAGTATATTTTGGTTTTTTTGTTTATTTTGATTTTAATAGTATTTTAATTTTTATTGGCTTTTTCTTTTTTTCTTATTTTTTTTTAATCTAGTTTGTTTTTAATTTTTTGTATTTTTTTGTTATGTTTTTTTTAATTTCTTATTTTTATGTTACTTAATTTTATAGTTTTTTATTTTTTATTTTTTTTTCCCAATTTTTTATTGTTTACGATGTATATTTTTTTTCCTTTTATATATATTTTTTATTATTTGTTTTCTTTATGTCAACAAAATTGACATAAAATTTTGAAAGTGTAAAAAAATGTAATATTTAAAAAAATATACACACTTAATACATTAAAAAATTTAAAGTCTAAAAAATTGTTAAATTTAGAAAATAATTATTTACATTTCATACATTATAAAATTGAAGGTCAAAAAATATTTCTTTTAAAAAAAAGGGCCTAATGCAGAATCACCACTTTTTTAAATCAACATGCAAATCACTAACATTCTAAAACATAATGTACGTAAAACAAAAATAAAGTGCCAAGAACTATGCTCTAAAAAACATTTTGTGTGTTCTACATCTCCCCTTTCAAAATCGGGTCACTTATTTGCTATCTCTATGAAACAGGTAACAGTATCAGTTACCATTTCAAAGTTTACATTGTTCAAAGCTCCCATTAAGAAACTCATTTTTAACCTATGCATTTCTTTGTGCTTGTCTCGCACTATCAAACCAAATAACCTCACAAATTTGGTACCCCTTAATATGGTTCCCCTGCTTCAAGAATTCACAGATGTATTAATACAACACACGTTCTACCCCCATAATAGTTTATTGAACACAAAATCAATCTTATTCCTAATGCTTCTTTGTCCAATACCCCATTCTATTTTTTTCTCCTCAAGATGCAGCTAAGATAGAATGCCAACTTGTACAACTACTGACATTAAGCCATATTCAACCTTCATCCTCCCCAAGTTCCTCTCCTACTTTCCTTATTTGCAAAATGGATGATTCTAAATGAAATCTAGTGATAGATTTCTAAACCATTAATAAAGTTATCATTAAAAACTGATATCCCCTACCTTGGATTCAGGTTTTGTTAGACCACTTACAAGGGGCTTACTTCTTCAGATGGATTTCAAATATGACTACCATCAAGGTTACATGCATGCAATAGACACACGGAGTACCACTTTCAAGATAAAGTTTGGGCAATTTGAATGGTTGGTCATTCCATTTGGGTTGATAAATGTGCCAACACTTTTATGAGATTAATCAGCGTGTTCAGCCCACAACTTTGTAATTTTATGGTCATTTATCTTTATGATATTTTAGTATTCATTAATTTCTTTTTATAACATCTAAAACATGTTTGCAACATGCTTGAGCTACTGTGGACACATAAAATTTAGGTAAAAGAGAAGAAATCCTATTTTGGACAACCGTCATTTTAATATTTGCGATTCATACTTGATTCAAAATGAGCTCTACGAGATCCCTCTCAGGTATAGTATTTGGCACAATGGCCAACTCCTTACAATGCTCATGACCTCGATTTCATGGGAAGTATTAATCTCTATAGAAAATGTTTATCTCAGTTTTCCTAGTTGACCCACCATTTACACTAGTCCAACGAAGTATACATTCCCTCAGATATCAAGGTTATGTACTATTGTGCTAAGCTCAAGAATGCCTTGTGATTTTCTCCTATTCTCCATTTGTTGAATATGCATTAACCATTTGAAATATAAATTGATTCCTCTTAGTTTTCCATTGGGCTTTCTCTTGAATAGGGAGGTTACCTTGCGGCATACCATTCCAAGAATTTTGGAGAGGAAAAACTTATGTACAACACCTATGATAGGGATTATATAACTTAGTACAAGCATTGAAGGAATGGAACCAATATATTATTGGAAAGAAACCATACTCCATACCGATAATCGTCCATTGATATTCATTGAAATTCAGAGCAATATTGAAGAGTAATGGCATATGAAGTGGGATACTTACATTCAGTAGTTCCATTTTTTCATTAAATATCAGAATGGTACAACTGATAAAATGGCTCATTTGTTAAGTTGGCCACCCACTCAAGTATTACACATTCAGTGGGTATGCTTGTCTACTTTTGATGCTTGGAAAGACATGTATGTAAGAGATCCAATATTTGGTGAGATATGGGAAGCATTGAACCAACCTATAATTATCAACTAAACCCTATTTATTGATTATACAATTTGTGATGGTTGGTTATATAAAATTAACCAACTATGTGTGCCACATATGATGATGGTCTCCTTCTCCTCCATGAAGCACATGCCTCTTCATGTGGAGGGAATTTTGGCACAACCAAGATCATTATCATTCTCCAATGATATTTCTATTGACCCACATTACCCAAGAAAGTATAAAAATTTATTCAAGCATGATCACTTTGTTTAAAAGAAAGACATTAAATTGTAAGCATTGTCTATACCAACCTTATTTGTGTCGTCTCGCCATTGGGAACCTAATTCCATGGAATTTTTTAGTGGTCTTCCTACTACATTCAACCAACATGATTCTATTTGGGTAGTGGTCTCTCATTTTTCTAAGATGGCTATCTTTATTCCCTATCATAAGACTACCTATGCTACTAAGATTACAGATCTCTTCTTTCATCATATTTTGCCACACATTATTTTGCTGATTAGCATTATTTTTTATCAAGATTCTCATTTTCTCAGTATCTTTTTGTCTATGATAGGTTCTCAACTTTGTTTCTCCACTTTATTTCACCCACAAATAGGTGGTTGAATCGAGGTTGTCAATCATACTATAGTTCACTTCCTTTGCAGCTATTTTTCCAAAAGGAAAAAATGCCATTCATATTTTCACATTATTCAACATCGTTACAGTAGGGATACACACTCCTCTACTGGGTTCTCCCCTTTCAAAGTTTTTTTTGGGTTTCATCGAAGTGCACCCTCTGAGATGTCATTGACTATCACATGTTGTGCTTCTACACAAGAACAACACCAAAAAAATCAACTTAATGTTTTATACACTTCATATTTGAACGTCATACTTAGGTAATTTTTGCTCTGTAAGCTACCGAGGATCATGCCAAACAAATGCATGACAAACATTTCACACCCTTGTCATTTCAGCCAGGAGATAATATATGGCTCATATTGGAAAACTAATGCTTCAAGGGCCAACATCATAAGTTGCATCCTCTAAGATATGGTCCTTATACTATTCTAAAACAAATTAGAGAAAATGAATATCTTGTAACAACTCCTCGTTGATTTTCCATGTAAATAAAATAAGACCAAGGTCATGGGACATGTATTCAAAGCCGAATGTTGGGAAAACACCCACTAGTTCAAAATGACTAATTAATTAATAAAACAATTACTAAAATTTGCATATAAATTACTATTTTCAGTCGGTGACCAATAGTAGATAATTTATAGTATCTTATAACGCGACCAACTTTTAATTGTTTTTAGCTTAGTGATTAATTGGTTGTCTCAATTTTATCATCTAGTAGTATACTCAGTCATTAATTTGGTCGATAATTTAGTCATTGATTTAGTCATTAACTCACAATTAATGACCAAATATACAAAAA
The DNA here is from genome assembly GCA_000404065.3 of Pinus taeda. Taxonomy (NCBI): domain Eukaryota; kingdom Viridiplantae; phylum Streptophyta; class Pinopsida; order Pinales; family Pinaceae; genus Pinus; species Pinus taeda. The sequence goes on from APFE031383782.1 coordinate 69,229, forward strand.
AATATATATTATTACATGATTACCCGAGAAAACCAATTAATGACCAAATAATATGACCAAAATATTGGTCATGTTATAAGATACTGTAAATTAGCTACTAATAGTCATATATATGAAAATTTTAGTCATCATTTGAAACCAATTAACGACCAAATAAATATGACTAAATTTTACTCGTGTTATAAGAAAATGTAAATTAACTATTAATTGTTGTATATGCAAAATTTATTCATCATTTGTAATAAAAAAATTATCATTTGCAATAGTCATTTATCTTTTTTTGGTAGTTTCATATTCATTAGATAAACGACTGATTTAGCAGTTTTTATTCATTTCATTTAATTTCATTTATAATCATTATAAATGACTAATTTAGTCATATATTCATTTTATTTGCGTTCATCATTAATCAATATAAACTACTAATTTAGTAGTTTCAGATTGATTTTATATGTTCATTATTAATCAACATAAATTAATTAGTATGATTTTGTGACTAAAAAAATAAAAAAATCAATCATACAGTGTGCATGTTCATCTAATATGATAGCGCAAAGTTACATATGTTAATTACAAGACTAAATAATATCAAGTGCAAATAAAAGTAATTTAAACCACATAAATTTTATTATATAAAATGTCAAGTATTACAATATGAGTTTCCAACTTAATATTGGTTGGACTAAAATTTACACAAGGAATATCCTTTCATCGACATTTCAAAACATTATCATTGTGTTACCAAAGCATTGCAAGCGAATTCACCAACTCTGGAGATTTGACCATTAGTCTTTTTCTGTGCCTTATGCAAGATATATTTGGCTCTAAGGGTATCACTAGACTAGTTCTCTTCTCTCTCTCATTTTTCATTTTCCACTCCAATGTTATTATTCTCCTCTTTCTTCAATTCATGCTTCTTACCATCAATATTGAGTTCCTCTCCTGAAAATGAAAGAAGATACAATGAAAATTATAAGATGTGAAAGACGATGAATACTTGAATATAAAGTAGGGTAGAATATAAAATATCTATATGACATATACCTTAACATCAACAATGGCAATGCCATTTTCCTTGGTGAAAGCAAGAAAATCAAACAAGTTATGTTTAGTTGGGGATAGTGGCTATTATGTAGCCATATGACCTATATAAAAAAAGCAAATAAAACATCACCATAGAAAATAACAACTTAGTAACTTAGCTATATTCAACCTTCAAAGAAAGATTAGGCACAATTATGCCAACTAAATTACATGTTAAAAAACCCAAATTGTAGATAACTTGTTAAAACAAATAATATGAGGTGTGATGTTTAACCCTTGTATTTTTATTCACAACAACATTTCATTCTCTAACAAGTGAACTTGGCCAAGTATATAGAAAACATGTGCTCAAATAACAACATGAAAGTAAACTTCTTTAATAGTCATGAAAATATTTTAACACAAAACAACTAAAAAGTTTTCAATTAATATTATGTAATACTAAATTCATCTTCAAGCTTTGGATGTTTTTAAAATGGACATGATACCAAGTATATTCAATTTCATAGTTAAAAGACAACAAAATCAAAAGAAACATTCAAAATACAAGAAAAAAATAAACAGAGGATAGCATGGAATGAACACATTTCAATTATAAGAAATTTGTTTACCTGTCTACTAGTGTCTTGCCTAGCATTCCTAAAACATTTCTTTGCCGAAAATAAAAATGAGGAGAAATAATCACAACATTAAAAACCATAAGAATCCGTACTAGAAACATTTCCAAATTCGATGGCTCAGGTTCCTAAAGGATCTCCAACAACAAATGAATCATATCCAAGACATGCTCTACATTATCTCCCCATCCTTTTTCCAATCCCATTTTCTGTAACCTGCCCACACGAGAGTCAAGTAATAATCAGGCAAAGGCATTGAATTTTTTTTTATATCTTCTATATCTATAAAATTTGAATCTTATTCGTTTCAAGAACATATTAATTTGTATTTAAATATTCCTCTCATGAGAATATATAAATCTTGAAATAGGACATAAGAAAAATCAACCTTAATGAGGTCCTCAAGCAATTCCTACAATATCAATATTTTTCTTATTGTGATATCTTGAGTAGAAAAAATAACATATCTGCAAAAGAAAATTCCATATATTTCTTGTGTTCAAACTTTATATATGGTGTATTTGTAGGCATATTTTTAAGATGTTCTTCTACCTTTACCAAAGCAGATTATAGCTTGGTTAAACTATTTATCCTTTCATTTAATTTCTGCAAGATAAATGTCACACATTAATCTTTTCCATTTCTCAACATGCTAGAAATGATAAATTGCAAGTGCATAAAACCAAGAGCAGACCCATTTATAACAAAAAAATACAAACAAATAGTGTCTCTAATAAAACTTCACACTTGGTAAAATATAATCTTTTTGAGGGATCTACATTGGCATACAGATAAAAGAATAAATGCAATTTAAGATGGATGGAGAATGACACGGTACTAAATTGCTTTAGGCCAATCTATACTAACCACTACAGACTATAAAACCTCCTTCAATCTACATCGTAGAATAATAAATTGTGTTGCATATCATGTAACAATGGGCAATACAAATTCATTTTGTATGTATATTCTATATTGCTAAGGAGATACAGTGGTTAAAATAGAGTTTTATGTCTCCCTATCAATTGTAATAATAAAAGAAATACATGAGATGATGTTGATGTGTTTTTAAGGAATTATTAAGAAAATGCACACAAAGGGGTCCAAAACATCGCATGTATCTACTCTAAATAAAGAACTTATCACTATGATAAATAGATCAGAACACTGGGAAATCTGGCCTCCTTTATGGAATCCCACAAAACCTCAAAATAGAACAATATGTCATCTACCCTTGTGTTATAGAAATTTTTGGGCACTGCAACCCAAATCATACAGGTCCATAAACCAAGGGCTTCTAAGTCCCTAAAAGTGTTGCTTCACACCCTAAAGGAACAAGGTCAGCTGATTACATCATCTCCCAGAAGTTCTCCATGGAAAACGGCTTAGAACTGGTCAAAACTGGACCATACAGACTGCCGAATGCAGAGGGTGCGATGCATCTCACCTGCTAAGTGTAAAACGTGTGATGCATACTGGAAAGCCCTTCTGTAGGGTGCAATGGGAAAGAGTAGACAAATGGCAGAGACAGTTTGCAAGGTGGATGATCACGAAATCTTCCAGAAACTTCTCCTGTGACACTTGCCTCTCTAAATTCGCCCAGGGATGAGTAAGAGATCATCAATCTCCAAGTGGAATCAAGAAATATCAGAGAGAGGACACTAATCAAAACCCCAGAAGCTGACTCACCCCCTGCAAACATCTATATATGTATCCCTCATCATAGAGATCCAGAGGCTGGAATCTTGTATCTTGTAAGGAAGTGTTGTTGGTTTCCTAGTGCAATACCATAGTGTTGGGTGATCTAAGATTTTCATGAGGTGAATAAGGGCTTTTATGCTGGGAGGATGAAACTGGGTCAGAACAATTGGTTGTAATCCTCTTTGCTATTCTTGATATTAATAAAACTATTCAAGTTTTCCTCCACATTCTTGTATGTTATTAATATATGCATTTGTGTGGTTAATATAAATCTGGTCCTATATTGTTTATGATTGTAGATCTCTGTTCTTCGATAGTATTATGCTGCTTTGATTCCACAGGTGCTCTTTGAAGTCGGGTAAGTGAAGAAGGAGCAGTGAAGATCTGTCAGAAGGGAGAGGAACCAAGCAAGGAACCAAGCGCAAGACTAAGGTTGGTGACCTTTGTTCCCCTCTTATCTACTTCTCATAAAGGAAAGCAAAAGTAGTTTTGGTTTGTTTGTTTATAACATAGCTACCCGTCTTAGTGGGACTAACAGCTCCGAGTGGACACTAGATTTCCTAATAACAAAATGGCGACTCCACTGGGGAGCGAATAGCTTGTTTTCTTGTCTACATTTGTTTGTTTTATAAACTTACAGACAGAGCCTGAAGTCAAGCCAGCTAGCCTTCGAACTGCATTTTCTATGCAAGTGCAAAGTAGATCAATGCTGCTTCAGTCTATCTTCATGTTTTTTTTATAAACTAAACAATCGATTTGCAAACATTCTAATTGCCCTGGTGGTGGCTCTAGTAACCTCATTAGATCAACCCCTGTGATTTATATTTACTAAACATCACTTGCTCTGCCTAAATACCTAAACTAAGCTACAAACTGTGACCAAGAACCAAGTTGAAGTCTCATCCCTGGACCATCGCACCTTCTCTCCTTGGGAATCTGGATGCATCACACCTCCCGTGTTCAGTAGGTGCGCTGCATCACACTTTCCCTGTGTTACAGGTGCGCTGATCAGACAAGATCTCTTTTGCTTCCAAATTTTGGTTTTTTGTTCACTCTCTTTAGCTTTATTCAGGAGTTTTGTTGTCTGTGATCAGTATACCTCTATGGAAACCCCCTTCCTTTCCATCATTCCGCCTCCATTGTGCAAAGAACTGTTAATGTTTTTGTGTATTGTGATCCATTTTCAGTTCTCTTTTACAAAGAAGTGGCATAATCGAACTATCGTTTCTTGATATGGAAGTGTCGCAAGTGTCGTTTTGAGTAGTAGAAAAGAATCCTATTGTTCTTGATGGTCGATTGTACTGTTACTCTTGTATTTGATTTGAATTATTAGTTTTTCAAGTGTCGAAAACAATTTTCAATTTGAAATCGCAAAGTGTCGTCATTATCTTCCTTTCGTTTTGAAGAGAAATTTGCTAGTATTGTCACTTTGAAAAGATAATTCAGATTTGTACTCAACATTCTTTTTTTCATTCACACATTAAGAAAGCAAAAAACAAATACATGCATGTGCATTTGCATTTAGACTGCTTGTTGGTTTGATTTAGGACAGTGCATCTAGTGTGTGCTCTGTGCTCTATGTTGAAAGAATCTCATTTCTCTTTCCTTAGTAGTTAGGATTTTCATTGCAAAAAGAAGATAAAACGATTGTTTATCATCTTAGATTTCATTTTAGGAATTATATATCTACATCACACAGTGAACCTGAAAGGAAAATTTCTTAAGCAAGATCCACTGTAAAATAAATTCAATGAACATAAAAACGCTTTGGAATGTAACGCACAACATTTAGAAGTCTAGGCTAGAGACGTATTCCGGCGTCATAAAGCCTGGTAACTATCGCTTTCATTGCTGGTTGGGTGATTCCTCCTCTTTGAGATAACAAGTGCTAGTACGGACTTGTGCTCCCATGTATAGTCGATTATTATTGGGAGACCACAATAGGCTATATCCTTTATCCTTAGGAAGCCATGTCTGCCACCCTATCGATCGCAATGCATTGAACACAACATTCAGGAAGATTGACTTTTGTATCGTAAAAAGTATTCTGTAGTTTTGCGATTGGTTTGGTAATCCCTCTTTCTAGACTTCCATAGTAGTCTCTTTCATTCATTTTCGAACTCCTTAAAGGAAAAGGTCCATCTGAGCACTTGTCACTTCAGGCTCATTAAAAATCGAAGGAAACTAGAGTCATCTTTTTTTTTCTTGACTCTTAAAAATTGTAAAAACAAGTTGTGTCAAAGCATCTAAAATTCATTTAATTCGGAATAAAATTTTCCCTTTTATTTTGAGTTGATCGATTAATATACAATCGTGGAAGAAAGTCAATCGAAACCCTGTCGTTCGAGGAGATTAACGAGTCAACCGTCATTGACTCTGGAAACGAAATCACTCCGGATGAAGCGAACTCGTTTAACCGGGTCTAAGTCACCTGGTTTGATTGGAACTTCTGTTCCAACATCCTCAGGGACTCCGGTTACTCCAAACATTTTTGGTATTCCTGCCTCTACAGAAGAAGTTCTGCAGCCACAAGAGGACATTAGAAATGATCCTAGTGTAGCGATAAACACTTGTATTCTTGAACCAGCTTCATCTACAGCTGATTCGGAAGGTGTTGTCCCCCAAACATCTGTCGTTGCAGAACCTATACCTTCTTCGGCACCAAAAATATTTTATAGACCTAACGGTTTACCGATTCTACGTGGATTGATTTCCATAGAAGATATTGTGGAGGATCCTCCATCTAACGCTCCATCGCATTTTGGAGCTGAGATCACCCTATATCCTTCTTCATCAGAAGTTAGTCTCCCGCCATCGAAAGTTCCTGAAGAATCACTAAGGAATCTTTTGGATAGACTAAATATGTCTGAACAACCATCAACATCTAGGACTGTGTCATCCAACATAGCAGCGGCAGAACTTCCTGCTGCTACTCCGACAATGTTTGTCGGTGTACCATCTGTCCCAACTAGCTCTCAATCGCTAGATGGAGTCCATCTAGGGGTTGTTTTGACAATATGGACTATTATCGCTTGTTCGTCCGGAATAATATCTGGAATCTCTTATGTTGTGTCTCAACAAATTGATCCTTCACAGTGTCAATTTGGGTAATCTGGTCCCCAAAGGCAAATCATTCCTTTGAGCACTAGGTTACCGTCGTATGGAGGGCAGTATACCCTTTCATTGTCTCCTCTGGGAGAACAACCATACGAGAGTTCACAATAGAGTTCAGGGTATGCTGGAATTACATCTAGCGGTTGGGTGCCAATACTGCCTCAACAACCAAGAATTTATACTCATTGCAACAAAGTTTACCTGTGTGAAATATCCCCACTACGCTGGCTATCATGACAGTGTCACAAGTACAAGCATTTCTTGTTGTATGCCAACCTCAGGTCGTAATACAACAACCTCTTATCCCTGCGACACAACCACAATCACCGACTAGTGGAATGACCTAGGTTCAAACAGGGACCATTACCCCTCATCTTGGTCAAACAGTCAGTCTTGGAAAACAGCTCATGGCTTCACAACCATGGATGGTACAATACCAACAACCACAATTCCAACAAGCTTACCAAGGATCTGAGCAACGAGTCTTTGCAAGTAATGGCCAGCCGTACATTCAAAATGGTCAACATCAATCGTATCATAATGGTCACGCCCATCAACCTTACCAAAGTAACCAGCATCAAATGCATTATGCTGGTATGCAAAGGCCAACTACTCAGGCAATTCCATCTTATCCTGGGTATGCTTCACTGAGCCTGAATCAACAGTTGCCTTTCGTGGCAACTTTAGAGTTACCAGATCTAAATCGACTAACGAACGATCCAATTGTTTATGCCCCTTGGTGACCGACGATTCCACATAAACTTTCGTAAGATATTCCTAAATTTAATGGAAATCCGGGTGAACACCCATCGAATCATGTGATGACCTTTCATCTGTGGTGTTCATCAAACACTCTCAACGATGATTCGATTGGGCTTCACCTTTTTCAGTGAACATTAGCTAGTCCGGTAGCAAAATGGTATATCGAATTGCCTAGAGCTTCGTTTGATAACTTCAATACCCTAGCCACAACATTTTTAACCCATTTTCTGTTACCCATAAGGTACAAAATGGGAACAAAGCTTCTTACCAATTTCAAACAAATGATGGCCACTAACATATCCGATCATATTCATGAGTGGTGATGTTATCGTAGAATGGTAAAAACATATGTTCCTGATCAGTTGTTCGCTGAAAGGTTTATTAAGTCATTATTACCTTCTATTACAGAAGATGTGGCAAAGGGAGGAGTTGTCACTGAAGAGAAATTTATTGCTCATGCACAATATCTAGACTTGATCTATACTCATTTTGGCACGCTCTACGATAAAATTCCTGATGCTCCTAGACCGGAATTTTTTTTTCCTCCCCCTCCTAAATCAAACAAAGACTCTCATACCGACGATGGCATGATAGGTACGACTAGCATGAAAACCGTAAAGGCTATGTCAAGGAAGGCCCATACGGCTTCAAGTCAAAATGCAAATGAAGAACTTCTCGCCTCGGAAGTAAATGCCATGTCGACTGACAAAGGAAAAGAACCCAAGAAACCACGAGGCAAGAAGAAAAGGAAAGGGAAGAAGACGAAACAAGAGGATTCGTCTCCTAAAAAATCTTCTGCAGACCCTTCTAGAGATAGGAAACCAAGTCATCCATGCTTTATATGTGATGAGGATCATTGGACGAAATATTGTCCATATAAAGTTGAGCTTAGAAAATTCTTCAAGAGTTCAAAAACCTTGGCAGTATTGATTGATCCTTTTCCAAACCCAGGAACAAATCTGGTTGCTAGCGACAATGCTTCCCCATCCCAAGTGCTAATGTTGTTTGTTTCAAAGCAGATAAATGATGCTTTGATATCGACAAGGAATAAATATTACGGGAATCCACATATGTTGAACAACAAGGATAATGATCAACCTGGTAGTTCGACAACAACTTCAACCGAAGTTGTGCCACCCATCACTCCTGAACTAACAATAAAACTACCAAATGGAGTAGTACACAAATCAACGTTTAATCCTCGTGCCAGAGCAGCACAACATTATAATATAGTGGAGGATCTAGCCCAATCGCCGTCCGCTATGTCGACACTTGAGGTACTACAAAATTGCCCCTCCCAAAAGCAGGCTTTATTATCAATGATAGGTGGGATTGACCTAACAAATTCCAATATTGTGGCCTTTAATCACAAAGGATATGACCCTCAATTACCAACTCAACTAGCTTTCCTTATTCAAGTGAAATCCCTCATCATAACTGTTCATCGAACAATTTTTTAGCGCTCAAATCTACCTTAGGCTGAAATAAGGTAAAACTCATGGCTACATCAAACCACGCTCAGCCTCGTAGCTAGCCCTACGAGGACAGGGGAGGGCTCTCTCCGGGTCAATCTCGGCAAAAGGTAATCGATGAGGCTCGAGATGACTAAATTGGTAATTAATTTTAGGCTAGGTATGAAGTACAAGGAGTTTGAAGTTGATTTTTTGGAGTTTTTGTTGAATCTAAGCGAAAGGCAATTTTGGGTGCGGGGATGAGACACAGCTTTTGCAGAGGTCCGATTGGGGCAAGGAAGGCGATTGTCTTGATGCTTTAAAAGTGAAAGATATGGATAGATCAGACTCGCGAGGAGCTAAGGATAGCAAGAAGCTTTCAAGGATTCTCCTTAAATAAATGAAAACATGTAAAATCAAACAAACTTAAAGGCAGAGCATATCAAATTATGGATTCTACCTTAACACTTCATTTGTCCAATTGCAGAAGATGAGAGAAGGAAAATGATACACATAACAACTTACAGATACTGAAAGAAGCACACCATCAACACATAAAGCCACATGGATCCCAATCTGTGCTGCAAAAACCCTGGTCTTTCCTTAGCCAAAAATGCAGAGATAGGATGTACAATAGAGTGCCAAGCTTTTCCCAAGAGTCCAACCCTGAAAATGACTTAGAAAATACATAATATAGGCAAGCCAACCCATTCCCTTGCCTCTAGGGGTCAATATCATCATCCTAGGAGCTGTTTCAACCAATTCTAAACAAAGCACTACAATCTAGGCAATCAAAACAACTTGCTTCTATAAGGTAGGAAACTGATTCATTCATTTAATTTTCACTTTTTGGTGAATGAATCTTCTAGAACAAGTAAATAAGTTCCAAAATTACATCATTTTCACTTAATTACATCAAAATAAGTCAAAAATTACATCAATAAGCAAAACTAGTCAAACTGGCTGAATTTCTGAGCTCGAAGGTGAAAAATTGGGCCAAAAACCTTTGTGCGCCGCGCTGATTTCTGTGTGCGTCGCACTACTTTGTTGCTGACTTTTAGGCACCTTCTGAAGTCCAAATTGAGCTCAGGTTGGCTTTTTGGAAATCCCGGCTTGTCTACTTCCTAACCTAAGTGGAATTTTTCAATTTAGTGTCCATTTACACCTCCAAAAGTGCATTCTCCCAAGACTTCTTCCTGTGTGTCCAAAAAGGGGCAGTGAGGTCATTGTTTGCATGTTTTTTGACCTTTAGGGGACCCAAACTTGCCCAAATTTCTTGTCCAGGTACCAAAAGGCATGATTTTTCATGAAAAATCCAAAATTGCAAGCCATTTGTAATTTGGAGCTCCCAATCCTATGCATCGCGCAAGGTGCGCGACGCATATAGAGAAAAAACCTGTGTTTTGGTGCAAAAATTTTCAAAATGCAAAATGTTCTCCAAATTTCTTGAAATTTGGACTGAAGGTATTTCATCAATGGAAATGATGAGCCAAGGATGGCTCAGCCAATATCTAGACTCCTTCATCCACTTTTTACCTCCTTGATGCTCTCTTTACCTTTGCTTTCAAACTCACGATTCTCGCTTTGTACACCAAGTTCCGAGACAAGTAATGATATGTATGCCACCTCTATGAAGCCTCGTGAGTGCATGTCCTTCCAAGGGTGAGTCACTTTGGGTTTCCACTTCATAATCAGATGAATGACCGGATGACATAATTTTTGTTACACCACTGCCTTGGAGAAATAGATGTCGGTGAAAGAATTGTGTTGGACTGCCCTTTTGTAGTGTGATTGAATTCAAATTTCTGCCACCAAGGTAAAAACAAATGCAACAGGGACTATTAGGGGTTGTTAGGAAGGGGAAACAATATGGAGGAATGGGAATTATTGGTAGAAATTTAATAGGGAAATATGGGATAGGGTTTGAGGGATTTGATGTATGGGAATAGGGTTTAGGGTTTGGGATTAGTTGTATGGGTTTTGAGGTGTGAGGTTAGAGGATTTGGGATAGAGTATGTAGGAGAAGGGAGTAATGGATTTAGGTTGAATATAAGGGAACAATGGGAGGGAGACAAAATCTTGGTGGCAAAACAGTGAGTTTTAAACCCTCGCAGCAATTGTGTTGAGGGTCTTTAGAAGTAGGTTTTGAGACTTTTTGTTGCAACCACTATCACCCATAAACCACCGTCTCTTATCATAAAATTTGCTGCAATAGCAAGATAGCAAGCCTACCTGGAAAATCTAGGCAAAGTATTAGCAATTTGGTGAAGTTTCCAGCAATTTTCAGGCTTAAGGCTATATGCGCCGCGCACTCTATATGCATCGCGCCAGTGTAAATTTACACTGGAAATTTTCTCCATGTGCGCCGTGCTCTTTATATGCACCGCGCCTTTTTCCAGGCGACTTTTGGAGGCCTTCCCGATGTAAAAATTAGGCGCAAGATAGCTCGTTGGAAATTTATTTGAGTATGATTTCCAACCCGATTAGAATTTTTCAATTTGGAGTTCATTTGCCTTGTCAAAAATTAAATCTCCCAAGACTAGTCAAAATGTGCCAAATGAGGCTGCCTCAAGGCAGAGTGCTGTTGCAGTCAACTTTTGAATGCCTTCCTCAACTCCAAATTGAGCTCATGATAGCTCATTGGAAATATCATTGTGTCTAGTTATCATTTCATGCATCAAAAAATTCATTTGACTAACCACACTAGGAGAAAACTTGATTTTCCCAAGGTCTTTTTAGAGGTGCATTCAATTCTCTTGAGGCAACGGTATATTTGACATTTCTCTAAAAACATGACACCTGTGTAAAAAGTGAAGGAGGTTTTTCTTCCTTGGCCTGTTGTGGACAAAAACCTCTCTCAATTTTCTAAAATTCATCTTTTATTTCTCATAAATATCATTTGTGTGAAACCTATCCCGATGTGTGGAACAAGGGAATTGTCGAAATGAAGCGAAATGAAGGGGATAAGGGGCTTCTAAATTCTTGAGAAAATTTTTGGAAGTATGGAGGGATGTTAGGAAGTAGGGGAAAGTAAAATATCAGAGATTGAATGAGGGGAAGGTGTCCAAAAGGGCCAAACATAGGCCTAGCCTAGAAAATTGCCAAGTTGTGGCAAGAAACTAGGGTTTGTGGAAAAATGAGGAATTTGGGGAATATCAGTGATGGGAAGTGTTTGATAAGGTACATTAAGGATAGGGGAAGGTGTATGAACATCTGGATACAAGTTTTGCTAATGATTTGACCGTCCAAGAGAAATTGCCTTCAAAACCCTAGGAGAGGAAAATGGACCTTACCTAGGCTCAATTGAAGCATGAACAAGGTGTAAAATGACCCATTGGAACCTAACATGATAATGAAAACCTCTGAATGATGGTACACTCAGCTGAATAGTGACACAGACTGACACTTGGACAACTTTGAAAGGAGTGGAAGCAAACCCTAGACCTAATACCTAGTGACCAAATTTTGCTTGAAGGCTCACTAAAATGACAAAATTTGACCTTTACACCTTAAAATCACTTTGTAAGAGCATGTTTGATCACTAGAGGAAGGCTGCAAAGGCTGAAACTAACACAATTATTTATGAGGGGGAATCTACATGTATTATGTCAATGAGTTGATGGAAAACTTTAGGATCTCCACCCTTGTCGAGATCGTCGACGACATTAAAGGCATTTGATGGATGAACATACACCCCATATGGGATATTGAGTAACTTGCAAGTCGAACTCGGGGGAAAAACAGTAGAAATTGATGTTGAAGTTATCGATGAAAACCTTGATTACAACATCCTACTAGGAAGGCCCTGGATATATGCTATGGTTGCCATTATGTTGACGTACTTCAGGAAGGTTGCAGTTCCCTTCCAAGGAGGAATTACGGTCGTTGACCAACAAAATTTTCTCCCCAACAGTTCACAAGTTACGGGAAGCATTCCAATGATCCATGGAAACCCTCATCCGCTTCAAAATATCAGAGTAGGCCTACTAAAAAAGCCTACATTAATGGGGAATTTTCCCCTACCGCCTCCAATCAATTTGGGAGAAGTGGCAATGGTATGAAGCTGCAATATAATATCTTCTATTCGAAAGATATCTGAAAACGATATTAACTTGGATCATCTCTAGGTATTGCCTCCAAGCCCAATAGAAATATTGTAGCAATCAATGTTTTCGACATGGGAGGCAAACCCAAATCAATGCTCATCATGCGTCTAGATATATAGGTCTAAAGAATATGGCACCCCTTTAGATCCTTGGTCGCAAAAACATTCTACAGACGAAGGAATTGTTCAGTCAATGATGATTGATGGGGAACCATGGGAAGATTACCACCATCATTCCCATCTTACGAATTGTAAGGAAGATAGTTCCAGTGACCTTGATCATCCTTCAGTTTTTGACTTTCTATCAAATACTATAAATACGGTGGATTGCGAGTGAAACCTGTCCAAAATTGAAGAGACTATCGTCATAAATATCTCGACCAAAACAGATGTTGTAGAGAAAATTCATGTCAGCAAATCTTGTTCTCCTTCAGAACTGGAAATATATTACGCTCTTTTTTGCGAGTTTAGAGATTTCTTCGCTTGGTCATATGATGAAATGCCAGGCATTGACTCAAGCATAGTTGAAAAAAAATTTAAGATGTATCCAAATGTCAAACCGGTATGACAACGACTCCGGCAGGTGCACCCCAAGAAAGTCGTTTCCATCAAGGCGGAAGTTGAAAAAATCCTCCATGCTAGTTTTATTTACCGAGTTCCTCTAGCCGATTGGGTATCGAATATTGTTCCTGTAATGAAAAAACAAGGAACGATTAGATTGTGCGTCGATTATAGGGATGTAAATCAAGCTTGTCCGAAAGACAACTGTCCTACACCCTTCACTGACCAGATAATTGATGAATGTGGTGAATGTGAAATCTTTTCGATTATGGATGGATTTTCCGGGTATAATCAAATAAATATCCGCCCACAGGACTAGTCAAAGACTGCATTTATTTGTTTGTGGGGCACATTCACAGATTGCAAGCTACCCTTTTTTTTAAAGAATGTATGGGCAACATTTCAGAGGGAAATGAATTATGCCTTCCACAACATCAAGAACATCGTTGAACCATATCTCGACGATCTTCCGGCTCATTCGCAAAAGCGGACCGATCATCCACAGCATTTGAGAGCGATTTTTCTACGTTGCCGACACTACAAGATACGACTCAATCCGCACAAATGTGTGCCTTGTGTCAGTTCTGGTCGTTTACCTGGCTTTGTGGTCTCAAAACACGTGATTCATCTCGACCCATGTAAGGTTCAGGCAATCATGCATTTTCCTCCACCTTCAAATTTGCTTCAGATTCAGAAACTCTAAGGGAAAGCAAACTTTCTAAGGAGGTTCATTCCAAATTACGTGGAACTCACTAAAGGTTATACTCGTCTGTTGAAAAAAGAAGTACCCTTCATCTGGGATCAGTTCGCGCAAGCTTCCTTTGATGTTTTAAAGGAATCCCTAACAAAAGCATCATTAATATATGCTCCTGATTATCAAAAATATTTTAACCTATATCTAGCTGCAGCGGATACGACCATAGCAATGGTTTTAGTTCAAGAAGGCGATGGAATTGAACATCCAATATATTATTTAAGCTGAAACTTAAATGATATAGAAATGAAGTACTCCTACATTGAAAATTTAGCTCTCTCAGTTGTTCAAGCGATACAGAGATTTCGACACTATGTCCTCTTCAGAAAAAACTACCATTTTATCATATTGCAACCCCATGACTTATATATAGTTGCGACAGTTGCTGGGGGGAAAATATTCAAATAGGATAGCGATTTTACAAGAGTTTGATATGGAATTCAAAAAATCCAAATCGAAGAAAACCCTAGTTTTCGCAGAGTTACTATGTGATCTCCCATCATCATCCAACGATGCAACATCAGAAGAAGCAATCGTGGATGTATTTTTGTTTCTGATATCTTCAAGCGATCCATGGTATGGAGATATAATAATCTATCTCCAAACCCAAACATACAAGTCTAATACCTCACGCTCAAAACAACGACGGATTCGATACCAAGCAAAAGACTACGTGGCAGTGATACACTTTACCGTCATGGTATCAATACAGTTCTGCGGAGGTAACTCACCCATGAGGAGGCCAAAAAAGTCCTGAATGATTGTCATTCAGGCGCATGTGGAGGGTATCAATCTGGTTATGCTATAACTCAAAATATTTTACGAGCAGGATACTTATGGCCAACAATGTTCAAAGATTGCATAACCGCAGTCAGAAGTTGCCATGCCTATCAAATCTTCGATCGCAAAACCAGAATACCACCCACAACTCTATAGCCAGTAGTAGCTGTTGGGCCATTCGCCAAATGGGGCATAGACTTCATGACATGTAACCCCACCTCGGCTGGGGGGGCATGGGTATATCATAGTCGCAGTAGACTATTTTACCAAATGGGCCGAGGCGATGCCTACATTAAACAACAGCGGAAAAACGGCTGCCCTCTTTTTTTTTCAATCATGTAGTCTCCAGATTCAACGTGCCATAGACCATAGTCACAAATCATGGATCACATTTTCGCAATCACATGATGGTTGAGTTGGCTGCCAAATTAGGACTGTCCCACGACAACTCTACTCCATATTATCCACAAGCTAACGGACAAGTTGAGGCAATCAACAAGGTCCTGAAGCACATGCTGCAAAGGATGATTGGAGTCCATAAACGGAGTTGGCACCTGATCCTGTACTTGGCCTTGTGGGCATACCAGACATTGGTGAGGAATGTGACTGGGTTTAGACCTTTTCAACTGGTGTATGGCCTGGAAGCGATCTTGCCAGTTCAGTGTGAAATCTCGTCCCTCAAGCTCGTGGTCGACCTTCTTCCCGGAACTTCAGAAGAAGAGGCTCGTTTCTTGGAATTAATCCAATTAGATGAAACCTGTCATAATGCTACTTCGGCTAACGAAGCCCATAAGAAACGAGTCAAAGCGCAGTTCAACAAAAATTTCAAACCTCGTGTCTTCTCAGAAGGTGACCTGGTCTTACTTTACGACCAGGAGTCCGACAAGTTGGGAGCAGGTAAGTTCAAGTCTTTATGGATGGGTCCCTCTATTTTTAAACATGTATTAGCAAAAGGAGCCTACGATTTGGTGGATTATGATGGGATTCCACTGGCACAACCCTGCAACGGGTTGTACCTCAACCGTTACTATGCTTGACTCAGCATAGTAACCCCTATGCTTTTGTTACATTTTTGTTTTTGCTAAGGGTAATTGTTTTGGTTAGTTGTAGTTCATGGGACGTATCTTCTGCGGCCTAGGCCATCTTCGATCCCAGCGGTGAGTTAGTGAGTTTCAGAGGGTTATGTATTGGTCGGTCAACGAACAATATCATTGAATACAGCGCATTGATAGAACTCCTCTCTGATGCCATCACACATGGCATACACCAACTTTTCGTCAGGCTAGACTCACAACTCATCATTTTACAGCTTACTAGTATCTACTCCGTATGGAATCCAGCTATATATTGCATGTTCCTAAGGGTCAGAATTTTGGAAAGACAGTTTGATTCTATTCAATATCAACATATTTCTAGAAATTTAAACACATTAACATACTCATTGGCAAGTTATGTGTTAGATAGACATTTGCGACATTTATAAAAAGAAGCATTGCATCAATATTTGCATCAGGATCATGTAACTTAACTAAAATAAGCCTTTGAAAATCAATATCTTATGGTTTACAGATAATGTTCTGTAACCAAGACAAAATTGGTCAAATGACCCCAAAACTCAAAATTCTAGGGGGCACCTTAGTCTAATGATGCTAGTGATAACAAGTCACTGCCTGTGCAATCATGCGTAAAAGCCTAGTCCACCGACTCGGCACACCAGTAGTATGTCGCTGCAACCTCATAGGCAGCTCGTCTATCCTCACGTTCGGAATACCAAGAGTGAGACCCTCCACCTGATCCCACAAAGCTGAAAGAGTCTCGGCCACATCAAGGTCACGAAGGATGGCCCTCCCCACAGCCTCTCCTGTTGGAGCAGCAGCTGGTGCTCTCAGGCGTACTGCTGGTTGAACTGGTCCAATGTTTGCATGAGCACATGAGTTTTGATTAGTCTTGATCAAAGAAAGCATAAGAACATTATGAAAACAATAAACAGAGATATGGTCAGAGAATTTACCTATAGCACCCCACTGCTCACCAGCCGGCAGCACCAAATCTGGGTCACCTCGGAAATCCATACCAGCATATGGACACTCAGCATAAACCATCTCTTGGCAGTTGAACCACTCGAAGAAGGTGTCAAAGAAATAAATATAGGACTGCCCAGTATGTCGGGCCATGAGGTCAACCCATCTCTGCGTCTCTGGCTTAGTCGATGGAGGTAAACCAAGTGAAATGTACTGTGCCTGCATCAGTGGAATCTTTTTCAAGGCAAAAGTAGTCAAAATAGAACCATAACCAAAATTCTTGGATCTTCCACTTTTCACCTTGGTCAGTTATTCTTTCATCACAAGGAGTATTGCATCACACCAGTTGAACACCTTCGGTTTGAGGCATTCCAAGGTGTACTACATGTAAGACTTGTTAGCCATGTGAAGAGTCGCACTACTAGCCAGTCTAGAAAAAGTAAACAGAATGGTCCTCAAGGACCAGTAAGTGACATCTCGGATGTTGATCTTGCTGTCCCTACTTGGCTGAGATCCCTCTCTGCAGTACTGGCGAATGTAATCTCTCATGGATTCGCCCCCATGGGCAGAACCTGATAATGAAAGAGGGGCACCATGCCTCGATAAACCGGTCAAAAAATAGATGTCCACAACAGTCAAGGGGATGGATTTGCCTTTGATCTGGAACACCTAGTTGGTAGGATCCCATGCATCAAGGAAATACTACAACAATTTGATTTTTTACCTCATGCTAGAGATGCGGAAAAACTTGAGTAGGCCTCAGTTCTGCAGTACAGTTACCATACCCGGATCATGTAAAGCAACCATGTCTTCTTCTTCAAGCTCGCATTCTCGCCATGTAATAACCATTTTTCTCCGATGAATCTCTGAAAACAAACAAGGGAAGAGTCACGATCCTGATTTGGAAAAAAACAGGCAAAAATTCCATGAAACAACAGTGCACAAGTTTCCCTCTTTGCGCCCATCACACCCCAACAGTGTACTAGGAGCGATGCATATTGACTGGCTAGTGACCAGTCCAGTATGCATCACACCTTTCGATATAGAAAGGGTGCAATGGGGCTAGGGTGAATTGTTCAAACCCCAAGGGCTCAGAAAAATAGGGAAACTTGCTCAAAATTCAAAGAGGAAGTAATGCAACTAAAGAGCTCGGGTTTAGCTCTTACCTAGTCCAAGCGGTGCCGAGAATCGTCCACAGAATCTCCCAGAATCAGCTAGTGAAAATCAGGGGGGAAAAGCACCTCCAGAGCTCCAACAAACCAAGTTCAAATGAAATGGTAAAATGAGAGGTAAAAGTCACTTTTGAAGTACTATTCACATAGTTCGAGTAAAGTATTAGTGTTTTAACTCATTTTTCAGGCATGTGTTTTCATTTCTAATTGGTTTGATGAAGCAATTGAGCAAGTAGTATGACCATTGAAAGAACATAGTGCTAACGGTGAATCAACTAATTAGTGACCATTACCACGAGCAGTTTTTATATGAAGTTCAAGCTCGTTAAAAATTAAACCCAAGCAATGACAAAATGTTTCCCCTAGAGTTTAAGCTCATTAAAAAATGAACCAATCTCCAGTAAATAACCATTGTGAACGCACTATAATCAGCTTTTGAGCCTTGGTCGTGTTCTCATCATCACCTCCACTCTGTTTTAGCCGATCGTACGCCTCCATTTGATTGTTTACCCTTTTTGAGGAACATCTATGACAAGTGATCTTCTTAGCCATCCTTCTGACACTGCCATGATTGGAAAATTCCAAACCTTACCTGGAATTAGCTTCAACATGAAATCATCACTCGTTCCTCAAAAAACGAGTCTCCTTTAAGCTCTTTTCATCTAACTCGTAAAATATGAAAAGATTTCCGAGCGATATGCCTCTCCAACTCGTTAAAGCTACCAAAATTGCTATCCCTCCTCTAGATTTTAATATTTTTGGACCTAAGGGATTATTACACAAAAATATCGAGCGCTTTTCTTGTTTGGCTCGTTAAAACTATTTAAAATTCCCTTTCGTATTATTTTATACTTTTTCCAACTTAAGGGATTATATGACAAAAAAGGATTATTGGAGTTTCCTTTCCATCCCTTTTCAGACTCTCTAAAATTGAAAAAGGACCGAGTTATCATTGTCATTAAACTCGTTAAATCAATAGCGACAAACTTGTCCATATAGAGGAGAATGAGTTTCACTGTCGCTAGGCTCGTTAAAACATAGCGACGAGTTCACCCGAAGGGAGAATTATAGAACAAGCATATGTTATCCTCCTCAAGCTTGATAAAAATAAAGAGG
The DNA here is from genome assembly GCA_000404065.3 of Pinus taeda. Taxonomy (NCBI): domain Eukaryota; kingdom Viridiplantae; phylum Streptophyta; class Pinopsida; order Pinales; family Pinaceae; genus Pinus; species Pinus taeda. Next base: position 88,427 of record APFE031383782.1, read on the forward strand.
TATTGGTCAGCAATGACTGGGGAAAATTGGGAAGAAAACTTGAAGAAACTTTATTGGTAGCAAGTCGCTCTTGAACATGACATTTTCACTCCACGTCCAAGTCGGGATGGGTTATTTCGTTCACCGGTCTTATCACCATTGGTCCATCATACCATCCATCTTTGGGTTAACACTACCAATCCATTTCAGTGTCGTCGGTTTGTTCAAGAGAAGTCGCTCAGAGAATTCACCTGTGTCTCATCTGCTGCAATACATTTACGCTCCATTCTTTCATGACCGCCACCCTAAACCCTGCATCATCATATCGTTTTCACCTCCAAAATTATTTGCTCTGTTTCATGTCGTAGATGTGGGATTCATTAAGGCCCTCCTATGACGGGTCGCTTCTTGTTGACATCAGCTCATTATCCAAGAAGTCAACCTAGGAACAACTCCTTTTAGTACTTTGAAGCTTGCATGCCTCAATGGAAAGCTTCTCACTTTTGATGACAGGTTTACATCAATGGCCTTCGACCGAGATATTTTGCGTGGTGTTCGACGCCAAGTCCCATTTTCAAACCACACGAATTTTACTATAGTACCTTGAGGGTCATCATCATTATCGGTGATTCCTCTCGTGCCTGTTAACAACTTACATCATTGGATGGTAATCAGGCAATGTCTTTCCGTGTTCGACTCCAAAACATCTTTCACATGGATTGACTTGTACTCCGAGTGAAGGTTGAACGAGTTTGAAGACCCCGAATCTAGTTTCATCCTTCCCGGTTGCGATATATTCAGGAATATAAAGACATCAAATGTACATCATTACCGAACAGATAATCATCTGAATCAAAGGATGATGACTCCATCTGAATCATCAGTCTGCTACACAAACGATTGTCTGTCCTATGTACATGGAAATGAATTTATAAAGCTAAGCATGGGAATTCCCACCTCAACTGGATCATGAAAAATATTATGAAGCTAATGTATTGTATTGTATCTTATTAGAGGTCACCTTCCAGCTCAAAAAAACTTCGGATCCTCATGATAAAGCATTTCACCAGACATCAAAAGATTAACGACCTCATGCTTTAGGGGGCAATTGTTATAGACATTTTTGGGCACTGCAACCCCAATCATACATGTCCATAAATGTCCATAAACGGAGGGCTTGTAAGTCACTAAAAGTGTTTCTTCACACCCTAAAGGAACAATGTCAACTAATTACATCATCTCCCAGAAGTTCTCCATGGAAAACTGCTCAGAACTGGTCAAAACTGGACCATACAGACTGCCCAGTGTAGAGGTTGCGATGCATCTCACCTTCTCAGTGTAAAAAGTGCGATGCATACTGGAAAGCCCTTCTGTAGGGTGCGATGGGTGGGAGTAGACAAATGGCAAAGACAATTTGCAAGGTGGATGATCATGGAATCTTCCAAAAACTTCTCTTGTGACACTTGCCTCTCTGAATTCGCCCAGGGATGAGTAATAGATCATCAATCTCCAAGTGGAATCAAGAACTATCATAGGGAGGACACTAATCAAAACCCCAGAAGCTGACTCACCCCCCTGCAAACATCTATATATGGATCCCTCATCACAGAGATCCAGAGGCTGGAATCTTGTATCTTGTAAGGAAGTTTTGTTGGTTTCCTGGTGCAATACCATAGCGTTGGGTGATCTAAGCTTTTCATGAGGTGAAGAAGGGATTTTATGCTAGGAGGATGATGTTGGGTCAGAACAATTGGTTGTAATCCTCTTTGTTATTCTAGATATTAATAAATCTATTCAAGTTTTCCTCCACGTTCTTGTATGTTAGATAATATATGCATTTGTGTGGTCAATATACATCTGGTCCTATATTTTTTATGATTGTAGATCTCTGTTCTTCGATAGTATTATGTTGCTTTGATTCCATAGGTGCTCTTCGAAGCCGGGTAAGTGAAGAAGGAGCGGCGAAGATTTGTCAGAAGGGAGAGGAACCAAGAAAGGAACCAAGTGCAAGACTGAGGTTGGTGACCTTTATTCCCCTCTTATTTACTTCTCATAAAGGAAAGCGAAAGTAGTTTTGGTTTGTTTGTTTCTAAGATAGCTACCTGTCTTAGTGGGACTAGCAGCTCCGAGTGGACACTAGATTTCCTGATAACACTTTGTTCTACAATGACCTAGCTTCAAGACGTATAGTGTCACACCTCAAATTATATGTGCAATTTGAGACATTCTTTCCAACAGTAAAATGATGAAGATGTGCACTCTTCTAAACTCAGTATTTAATCTATACGGAGTAGTTATTATTTCAGCCTAGGAGGTGGTGCTACAAATCTGATTGGTCATTCCTGTTGAGAAATAATTCAAGGTTCATAATATAATAAATTAAGATTATGATAATAATATATATATATATATATAACTGCCATCATTAAATACCAATGTGAGAAACTTATAGCAACTAAATAAGGATGGTTGATGAGGTCCAGAGCATGCCGTTTTCATGTAGAGTTAGTATGGGAGGAAGATATGTTGGTGTCAGTGATTCAATATTGTGGCTTGTTGCCAATTATATGAGTGTCCATGCTATTACAGCTAGCCATCCCAACATTCATTATCACTATTTTGTTACAAGTATAGATGTTGTTGTTGTGAAATGATCATAAAATAGCTCTTCAATGCCTTCTAATAATGAGAAACAGCATATTCAGAATGAAATGCTACTTGAATTCTAAGTTTAGTAGCAAGTGTTGTTTAAGCATTGTCAATTTTTCAAAGGCAATTTTGAACTTAATTGGTGCTATAGATGCAACTGGTCAAGAAGAAGGTATGAAGTGTGGGCATGTGGTTGAAAATGAGGAAAAGTATAAGAAAATTCATGTTGTTTATTTCTTAATAGACACCCTAAAACATAAAAATTTGCAAGGCATAGAGGTTAATTCTGAGTTGCTTATGAGTGAATATGAAAAGGGAATTTTTAGTGCAAAACTACTAATAATCATGAATTGAATCCAAAACTAATGATTTTAAAAACTCTTTTTGAGTGAAAAACTTAAATAAAGGTTTGCAACTCAAGAGATTCGATTCTCAATTGGTAGATCCAGAGTTAATATGGATCTATGCTGGTTTTATCAGTTTATGCATTTGAATGTCTCCTTCAACAAAATTTGACACTAAGAATATTAAGATGTCAATTATTTTAATCAAAAACTTCACAATCTTATGTTTGGTTATAAGTCATCAAGAGCTTCAATTATGCCCAAAGTTGAAGACTCTAGTGTAGGTGAAGGGGGCTCTTCTTGTGACATAAAATAATGAAAAACAGGGTCTTTAAATTAATAATAATAACATAAATCTATAATATGTGAACCAAGGAAGATGTAGAGGATGTGACTAGGGTGTATTATGTTGCTAATGGAATTGCTTCCAATGCCACCCATTCTTCTTCAGGTTTATTATATGAAGATGTTTAAAAAATTAATAATTGTCAACCCCATATTTATACCCCCAAGTGACCACAAACTAAGGACCCTGATACTTGATGGAGAGGTGTCCAAGATGGGGAAGATGGTGCAAATTTTAGGAAAACTTAAATAAGGACAAAATTCCTCATTATGATGTGATGGGCTATGATGTATGGGGTTCACTGAATTTACCTAGGAAGGGCATTGAATCATCTAACCATTTTAGAATCGCCATTTTGGGAAATTTTTTTTGTAACTGTTTCCTTCTACAAACGAATATTTTGGAACCATTTATAGCATATGAAAATGGTTTGGCATGTGATGGAGTTGTTTCCAAGAATATTAAATGCATATTTTTTCAAAAAAAATGCCAACAAGAATGTATAAAAACAAATCCACATGGTAAAATGAAGGGCTATGATAAAAAATAGGATGGGTTAGGGGCTCAAAACCACATGAAAGGAACATAAACTCTATAAAACCAAATCCTCCACAACAGAGTTCCCACTTGCATTTCAGAACTCTAAGAGGTTGAAAAGTAAGAGCACTAAGAGAAATAGGTGATTAGAGAGAATTAGCACAACCACAAAGACAACAAAGAAACATTTGAAGAAAAAATTTGGCACAACAACACTCTAATTTCGTGAGTTTGGAGTGCATCATCATAAAAGTATTATTTTTCAGGAAGAAAACCCTCCCTTGTATGATTATGATTATTATTTATGAACCTATCATGCAATTTCCTAGTGTTAATTTTGACATATCTGAAATGAAAAACTAAAATTATAATTTGAAAAAGAGAAAATTGTTTATATAGGGAATTTATATTTCTGTTAATAGTTTTAGAGTTTATTATTCAGAAACCAAAAATATTAAATCAACATTTTTTTTATGTATTATTCTATGATTGTTTACCCAAATATCAAGAAATGAATTTGAAAACAATGAACAGGATGATAAAATATCATAATTGATTATGGTTTTGGTTTCTTCTTGACAGTGGGGGCAACATTCATTTTCTCTATAAGACCAAAAACATCTCTTGAAGTTTCATCATCTGCTCGACATATAAATGCTTCTTGCTCCTCCTAATTCAAATGCGTAAGAGAAAAATATACTTTCAGTAAAATTAGACATGGAACTTGAATCGTGAAATTGCAGTTTCGAAGCAATAAATTCGCTACATTAGAAAAATTGGGATTTCATGGTTGCTTGCATGGAGGCTTATGTTGAAATTATAATTGGTATTAGTCTTCATAATATAAAAATAGTTATTTATGTATTCATTATTATTTTATTTTTTATCATGCATGTTCTTCATGCTAAACAAGAGTCATAAATCGGTATTCAAGACATGTACTATTTGGACATTTGTAAAAGAAAGAAAGTCATTTTTCTTGTTTAAGTCTTAAGTATACAAGAAATTGTCCAAGACAACCTTCATCTTGGCCTCAATGACAATTGTTCAACCTCCAGTCAACTATATATATGAATATGGTTAGACGTCCTTGAGATTCAATTCATCCATCGAATAGAGTGATCTGAAACTAGTAAAAGGAGTTGAAAATTAAAAGAAGAATGGAGCAAGAAACTATAAGTATACTCCAAAAGGTTGACTGAATTATATCTGAAGCAAATATCGCATTTTTCTATGTATAAGATCGAACATCTGAAGTGTTGACATACATGTTTTCGACCTCCTCGTCATAGACCCGAAATTTCTAGAATTTGAATAGTTTGAAGACATATTTGTTTAGTGTTGACTTTGACTTGAAGGTGTTGATTTTCACTCTTTAAAATTACTTGAAGGAAAGTCTGCCTTGGTCAATTGGTGGCAGACTTTCCTTGTCTCTAGTTTTGGATATCTTATTGTTTAAAATATTTTTTATATATTGAAATATTCGAGCTGATAATATGTTAGATTTATTATTGTTGATAATATGTTAGATGTATTATTGCTTATATAAATTTTCTTTCTTTTACATTAATAAATTTCCTAAATTGGTCACGTTGGCTTACTCCATGGATTGCTTCCCTCTTTGAGCTTTTTAACCACGTCAAGAATATTGGTGTACTGATCTATGATCTATTTGTGACCAATGTCCTTTGTTGTTCTATCTAAGGAATTTACCCTATAAATTCCTACATGGTATTAGAGCTATTTGAGGGTCGTGTTTGTTGGTGATCCAAATCTGAAGACGTACAACTGCATTCGACCGTCGTTTCCTAGATCTATTGTTTCTAACCACTTTTAGGCCAAGATGACTACTCTACTGTGTTAGGAGCATCTGTTCTAGTGAGGAACCCCTTTCGTTTCATGCGGAAAGGTTTTTGGTAGCCCTAGCTACATCATTTTTAAGATTTTGAGGTATATAGTCTTTAATTGCAGTTGTAGTTATTATATCTCTGTTTGTTTCAATTTATAGTCCTCTATAAATTTTTTAATTAATGGATCTATACCTTTCATTTCTACATATGCTCTTTGCCCCACAACTCTATGTGATCTGGGTAAACCAGAAATAGAAAGAAATAATTTTTCTCATGCATATTCTCTTTTCCACTACGCCTTAGTCTAATCTCGGAAAATTAGAAACATTGAGGAAACTATTTAGTTTTTGACCAAATCTAACTTTAATCCATAAGGCTTGAATTACTTTTTCTTGTTCGTTTGGTTAGCGTGGTTGTTCTTTTTGTTTTGTAGGCAGAAAAATGTTTTTCAATTAAACACGCACTCCAAATCTTTAGAGAGCTAAAATAAAAAACATTTCCTCATTTCCAAAAATTACTAACCTTTTAAACTAGCTCACTTGGTCTAAAGTTACTTTATAAGAATAGAGGTATTGGGTTCAAATCTTTTTTTTTGTTGAGTTGTTTTTTCAAAAAGCACATGTAATTTACGTTTTAAAGTTACTTTACGTAAAAGTGTTATTACCCATTATATAAAGTATGTCACTTATAATTCTAAAGTCACTTTATTTTTTATTTAAATTACAATTTAATGGATAGTTGATAAAGTACCATTGTAAAAGTGACTTTCACTTATTTATAAAAGTGGGACACATAAAGTAATTCCTTTTTAAAATGATTTAATTAGATCAAGTCTAGAAAGGTGGAAATTATTTTTTTTATATAACATTATCATTCACTTCTTTATTATTCACATGGTTTGTCGGAATCTTCAACAACTTTTCTTCAAAAAGACATAACTTCTTCATCTGGAAGTCGTTTTTAGAGCCGTTCTTTTTTAATTGACTTAATTTTTCGAGATATTTCCATTGGAACACTTAGTTTCAGCATCTACAACTTCAATTTATTTTAAAATGGAAATTCCATGTCTAGTTATTCTTGACAACACCAACTACTTCCAATGGATATCCTACATTGTGCATTTACTTAGAAGTAAAAGTCTTTACACAATAGCCTCGAGCTAAGAGTCTAAACCTAAAGATGAAGATAAACAAGCCAAATCGGAAAATAAGCAAGATCAAGCATGTGGGTTGATAGGGATGTCTATTTCTCTAGACCTTATATTCCATATCGCAAAACTTTATACCCCTATGAATCAATGAAACGACTCAATAAAGTTTTTGGAATTAAAAATAAAATTAGAGCCCATCAACTTGAAAATGAGTTGTTTATGTTGGACCCCAATAATTTTTGTTGCATTGAAGATTTTTTGTCCAAGCTCAAGACCCTTATACTTCTCTTGGAAGGTGGTAAGGTTAATAAAGAAGATGGTAGCCTTATCTATTCCATTCTTACTAAGTTAGGATCAGTCTACTCTATGTTTGTTTCCAGCTTCCATTCTACTAGAGAAGCCTTTATCTCTCAAGAACAAGACTACAAATCCCCCTCTTTTTATGCCTTTTGTGATTTTTTTATAAGAGAGCAAGAATTTTCTCTTACATCTTAGTCTTTTTAATACTGAAAATATTTCTAAGAAAGACTTAGTAGAAATGAAGTTCAAAGAATCCTAAGAATCAGCATCCTAAAAAGAATGGTCCTAAACCAAACAGGGGTCCTAAGAAATTGCAGTCTCACAACGAAAAATCAAGTCAACAAAATGATAAGGCAACTAAAGGGAAGAAGATTGCTAGACATTGCAACTTGTGTAATCGTGATGGCCACTTAGAATCGAAATTCATTAAGAAGATGGAAGCCTTGGAAGCAGCGATGAAGAAGCATAACATCCATTTGGAGCACTCTTCAACTTCAACTTCATCTTCAAGAATAACACTTTCTACATGTGGTTGTCAAGCATCTCGGTCTGATTATGCACTAAATGTATCTTATTCTTCTCATTTTCATGAGTGGCTCATTGATTTTGAAGCTTCTTATCTCATGGCAAAAAATAAAGCCATGCTTTCTTCTTTAAATGATTGTAACACCAAAAATATATATGTTGGTGATGATAGATCTCTAAGTGTTGTACAGACCAAAATTATTCATCTAGACAATAGTCAATTTATTGATGTATTATGTGTTTCTACCTTATCCTACAACCTTTTATCTATATATCAGATAACTCATTCAAGTGAAGGTAAAACCGTTGAATTTTCACCTCATGATGTTGTAATTAAGGACCTAAGAGATCCTAGACAGATTTTAGCTACTCGCACTGCTGATGATTCCACAAGGTTGTACAAGTTTAAAAAAAATTAGGTCATCAACTCTTCCATTGGTATTTGTTACTGATAATGATGAAGTGAGCAAACTTTGGTATGAGCAATTTGGTCACTTAAATTATTTCTCCCTTCAAAATCTATGTAAATAAAATATGGTGACAGTTCTTCCTATGGTATCTTGGAGAGATGGGGTTTGTACTGGATGTGTTCTCGGAAAACATCATCAGGATAGTTTTGAAAAACGTGCCTCTAGGCATGCCTTAGCCCCTTTACAAATTGTGCATAATGATTTATGTGGTTCATTTCCATTCGTTTAATTCTATGGCTACAAGTATTTCTTAACTTTCATTAACTATTTCTGCAGGCACTCTTGGCTATACTTCTTAAAACTCAAGAGTGAAGTCTTTAACATGTTCTTTTCCTTTAAGACCTTTGTTGAGAAACAATCTGGACATCAAATTCTTAAGCTAATATTTCATAATGGCAGAGAATATGTTCACAACAAATTCATCAACTTAAGCTAATATTTCATAATGGCAGAGAATATGTTCACAACAAATTCATCAACTTTTACACTGAGCATGTAATTCAATTGCAACATATTGTTCCATATACTCCACGGAAAAATGGTGTAGTTGAAAGGAAGAATTGTACCTTAAAGGAAATGGCTAATTGTATGCTTCAATCTAAAGGACTTAGTCTTAATTTTTGGCCAAAAGCAATTAACTGTGCAAATTACATAGTAAATCGCACCCCTGCTAAGGCTTTAAAGAATATCACTCCAAAAAAAGCATGGAGCTCAATTAAACCAAATGTAGGTCACTTTCGTGTTTTTGGAAGTGAAGCATGGGCCCATATTCCAAATGAGAAAAATACAGCCTTATAACATAAGAGTGAAAAATGTATTTTTGTTGGATATTCTAAATATGTCAAAGGATATAGAATTCTTCAACCTAAATCCAAAAGTGTTATCATTAGAAGAGATGTAAATTTTGTTGAAAATATATCGGCCTATGGGCGTAGTTTGACGGATGTGCCACCTCTCTCTATCCATTCTACTTATGAAAATATTCCTTCTTCAGATGATGACAATGAGGATGACAATCCTCCCTCACCTTCTCAAGATCCTCCTTCAACTCCTCAGCTTCCAAAATGGGTCTTTGCTACTCGGGATGCAACACGGTGTTCTGGCAGGTGATCCTACAGATCAACGTCGTACACGTTCTCAGTTTGATAGAGCTTATTTTTTACTGGCTCAAGCTTCAACGAATTATGATCCTGACCCCTTTGGAGAAGCTTCAAGCCATCTAGATTAGGATGCAGCCATGAATGAAGAATATCATTCATTATTGACATATGATACATGGGACCTTGTCCTCTTCAAAAGAGATGAAAACTTGTTAGATGCAAATGGGTTTCCAGAATCAAATTTAAACCAAATAAAAAATTAATAAACCTAAAACTCATCTTGTTACTAAAGGTTTTTCACATATTGAAATTCATGTGATAGTGAAGTCAACCAACAACCTCCATTGGCAATCAAAATTCTAATAAGTAAACAACTCCACTACCAATATAAACACGCAATAAAAATGTTTTTAAATAATAAAGTTATTACTCAACAATTTGTTTCTAGATAAACAAAGTCATTATTCAACAATATGAAAAATACAACCTATTTTGTGATTGCTCTTGTTTTTTAATTATTTCTAAACAAAGTCAGTGTTTAACAATATGACAAATACAACCTATTTTGTGATTGTCCTTGTTTTTTAATTATTTTTCTTATTTAGCCTTTGTGAGATGTGTCTCTTCATCTTGTTTTAAAGATGTCATGAATATGAAAATGTCATGAAGATGAACCATACTGACTAATTCGAAATGATCCACCAAATATTTTCAATATGATTTTTTCCGAAAACCTTTATATATTAACAAAATATATAACTCACCTATTTATATAATTTATTTTAAATTTTCAAAAAAACTAAAAATATTTAAACAAGAGAAAGGTATTTCTGTGATGTCTTTTTTTCGGAGAATGAAGTCGCCAATATTGCTGTCCCCAGCCTCAGAGTTCTTGAATGTTTTCATTAGGATTCTAAAAGTCCTTGCTCCTCTCGTCACACTTGCCAGCGTTTTTATCTTTTCATTACGATATTAAAATAACGATATAATTAAAATTTTGGTGCAGTGTTTTCATTTTCGAGTGTCCGGTTGTGTTTTAGTCAACAATTTGCAGTTGGATAGTATTCTTAAATTAATCAATATAGATTTATTTTAATGTTCGGTTTATTAAAAATTTATAGGAATCAAATTTTTATTTCTTCATGTTTTGTATTAAAAAAGAAATTAGTAGATATTATTTTGGGATTTAATTGTTTTATGTGAGTTATTTGTTTATTACTATTTTCATGAGAATTAGTTATATCTGACTAATTTCTCATGATTTAATTAGCACTCATTATATAAAGTAATGTTCAGAAAAATGAAAAAGTGAAATTGTGAAGAAATAAAATTGCAAGTAATAAAATAAATCACATAAAATCAATTATTATAAAAATTTAATTATCTTAAAACTTAATAAATCCAAACTTAAATGGATACGATTATTAATTATTATTTGTATATTAGTTATTGTTTTTCTGATATCATTGTTTGTTTTAAAATACCACATCTATTTCTATATTGAATAACAGTTCAATTTTACACTCATTAACCCTACAACATTTTCTCTCCATACTAATACACCTCTGAAAACAACAATTATTTCAATAAAAATAATAAATCAATCTTATTTTATAAATATTTATGAACACAATCTCCTCGTCAAGGTCCATAAACTTATATTTAATTTTAACTCTTTCGGCTAGAATCATTTTATGTTTAAGACAATGTAATCCAGAGTTTAAATAGTTTGTAACTTATATGAAAGACTGGTCCATAACACGGAAGTCGATTTGTTCAAGGCAAGTTCTCTAGTATGTCCGATAGTCCAATTATGATCGCAATAAAAAGGCAGCTATTCTTACAGTTATCTGAACACGAATTGACCCAAAAAAATCAAGTTGCGTTCAGTGTTAAGATGTTAGCTGTGCTTACGAATGCGTTCTACCAGATTTGAATACTTCAAAGGCATCCAACTGTCCCTTAGTGATCGTGTAAATCCGGCCAAAATTCTTAATTGGAAGTGTTTAAATAGTGGAAATGGATTCAGGAATCCCGGGCACATAAAAATCACATGTAACTAAACTTCCCGTATGAGTTTTCTAGATTTGGCGCAACTATTTATTGTTTGGCTATGGTATCAAATGTATTTTGATGGGTTTGTTTTAATTTTAAACATAGATTCGCCTAATTTAACACCGCCGTCAGGGAAATCGTCATCGAAGCTAATGCCCGCCTTATTGGAAAGCGTTGGCGGAGCAATTCTGGTTGCGGTGATGTGCTTGATATTCTTCTATCGACATATTAGACATCGGAGCAATAATGATAGAACAAGTGATTAGACATCCTTGCATTATAGCTGTTTTATGCTAAATTTTTCTGAGTTCTTAAATCTGGTCGTCATCCACGGTTATGCTAAAATTGTTTTTATGACGCTCTGCGCGCAGATTGTTGAAATTGTAATTTCAACTGTAGTTATTACCTTGCGATGCGATGAGATCGCAGATTGCAAATAGCGTATATGTTTGGAGCTTCCATTGTGTTCACTTTGGGATTGCGATGGTGCGATGCGATCCGATCGCAAATTACAAATCGCACAAATTTAATAATGTTCTATTTTTCCTCCCGCAAATTGTGATTTTAGGATGCGATCTAATTAAAGTCAACAGTTGAAGTACAAGCCTGCAGCAAATAAATTTGAAGTGAAGTAAAAGTTTCTTTACCCCAATTTTGTCAGTAAAACAGTAAATGCAATTTACTGTGGGTTGGTAAGTTTTGGTGAAGTTTTTAATTTTCTATTAACGTATGGGCACAAGTAAAGGTTGGTAAAAGCATTTAATTTTATTGTTTTTTATTTTCACGGGAGTATGACATGTAAAACCATATATATATTCCTGTTTGTTTTTGTTAAGTAAGAGAAGCGTGTGTAGAAGCGCAGCAGCGCGAGAGCATGTATGTTTTTCAATACGCAGCAGCGTAGTATGTAATAGAAATGCACAGCAGTGCAGAATATGTTTACTGGTCATTCTGTAATAGTTTGAATGTTAGTCTTTCTGAACTGCATCTGAAGCAGTGTTGGTGAATCCCTCTATGTGAGGAAGATCTTTGTGCAACAGCAATTGTGAAATCCCTCTCAGTGAAAGAGGATGAATTTGGTAACAGTTGGTTTATTTTTAATGAATAGAAGTTCTTACGTTTGTCGCTGAAACTTTATCTTCAGCAAGTTGAAATTCTGTCTGCAACAAGATCCTGTGGAATGAAAAACAGAGCATTGTCTGTGTGTGTGTGTTTTTTTTGTTTTTGGGATTTTACCAGAAAAATTCCCCAACAATGGTATCAGCGCAGGGTTAGGCTCTTTGAAGATGTCAAAGAAGCTGAAGGAATGTTTCTTGCTGCAGCAACTTCTCCAGCAGAGTGAAGCCTCGATCAAAAATCCAAGAGATTCCTCAAAGTTTTTTTTTTTGTTACTGTTGAAGACAACCAGTGATTTAATACTTCACTGTATTTAAAGCATAGTTAAATAATGCAATGAATGGCTAGCACAAGCACTAGTATGGGTTTGTTTAACCCTCAATTCCCACAGTTCAATGGGAAAAACTATGATTATTGGGCTATAACCATGAGAGCCATGTTTGTCTGTCAAGATTTATGGGAAATAGTTCAAGATGTTTTTGAAAAACCAGCAGATGAAAATGAGTTTAATAGATTAACTCAGGCAGAGAAAGACCTATTGAAGAGCAATAGGAAGAAGGATTCAAAAGCCCTTGTATTTTTGTATCAAGCAGTGGACTGGAGTGTGTTTCCAAGGATAGCAGCAGCTAAGACATCCAAAGAAGCATGGCAAACTCTCAAGACAGCCTATCAAGGCATGGAGAAAGTGAAGACAGCAAAACTACAGTTGCTGAGGAGGGATTTTGAGAATCTAAACATGAAAGAGTCAGACAATATTGACTCATTCTTCACTCATGTAATTGGTTTGGTCACACAAATAAGGACTCATGGAGAATTTCTTGAAGAAAGAAGGATTGTGGAGAAACTTTTGAGGGTCCTACCCTCAAAGTTTGATGTAATTGTCACCACCATAGAAGAGACAAAGGATCTCTCAAACTTTTCAGTTGATGAACTTCATGCATCACTGATAACACATGAGCAGAGGTTGAGTAGAAATGAAAACTCATCTCTAGAGCAAGCCTCAAGACCCAGATGTCCTTTGGAAGAGGAAGAGGTCAAGGCAAAGGAAACAAAAGAGGAAGAGGCAGAAGCTAGAACAAAGGTGGAAGGAACAGTCCAACGAATGCTCAAGGAAGAGGCAGCAATTCAGATCAGAACCAAGGCCAAGGCAGCAACCAACAAAATGGACATCATCATGCTCAAGGACAAAAGTATGAAAAATCCAATGTCCAATGTTATTATTGTAAAAAATATGGGCACTATGCCAATGAATATAAGAAGAAGCAGCATGATATATGTAATAGTTCTAGTGCAAATATCACTAGAGAAAATATCAGCCAAAATAATGTTTTATTAGCTTGTAACATGGCTGAAACAAATAGTGAAGATATATGGTTTCTAGATTCCGGTTGTAGCAACCATATGACAAGAAACATAGCTTTGTTTTTTGCTTTAGATCAAAGTGTGAAGTCACAAGTCACACTTGGGACTGATAGCAAAATTTCTGTTATGGGTAAAGGAGAAGTTAAGATATTTACAAAGAAAGGAGAAAGGAAAACCATAGCAGATGTCTACTATGTCCCTGGAATGAGATGTAACCTCTTGAGTATTGGACAGCTTGTCCATAAGGGGTACAATGTCTTCTTTAAAAATGATGTATGCACCATCATGGATATAGCACCCAGCAAAAGATGTATTGCTGAAGTGAAGATGACGAAGAACAGGATGTTCCCTCTCAGAATAAGGGCAGATTTGAAAAACAAAGAAGTTATTGCAACAATTACCCAAGAGGCTTACCAAAGTGTACCAAAGGATGAAAATTGGTTATGGCATTTGAGATTTGGACATCTCAACTTTGGAGGTCTTAATTTGTTGAGCAGAAAAGGGATGGTAAGAAGATTACCATTGATAGAGAAACCGGACAGTCTTTGTGAAGGTTGCATATTGGGAAAACAACAAAGAGAAAGTTTTCCATCAGGGAAAAGCATAAGGGCAAAGGCACCCTTAGAGATTGTCCACTCAGATGTATGTGGACCGATGCAAACCTCATCACTAGCAGGCAACCAATATTTTCTAACATTCATTGATGATTTTACAAGAAAAACTTGGGTTTAATTCTTGAAGAATAAAAGTGAAGTGTTTGAAAAATTCCGAAATTTCAAAGCACTTGTAGAAAACCAAAGTGGCTTGCATATCAAAGTTTTGAGAACTGACAGAGGAGGTGAGTATATCTCCAAGGAATTCCTACGATTTTGTAGAGAAAATGGAATTCACAAGCAATTTACAGCAAGGTACACTCCGCAGCAAAATGGAGTTGCTGAAAGGAAAAATAGGACCATCATGGATATGACGAGGAGCATGTTGAAAGTAAAGCATTTGCCAAATGACTATTGGGCTAACGCTGTAAATTGTGCAGCATATATTTTGAACAGGTGTCCTATAAAAGCAGTGATGAATAAAGTGCCAGAAGAAGCATGGAGTGGGAGAAAGAAAGGAGTCACCCATATGAAAGTTTTTGGATGTGTGGCTTATGCACACATTCCAGATCAGCTAAGGAGGAAGTTGGAAAGCAAATGGGAGAAATATATCTTCATTGGATACAGTGAGGAATCGAAAGCTTACAGGTTGTATATCCCATCTACCAAGAAGTTTTTTGTGCGCAGAGATGTTCAATTCATTGAGGAGGAAGCTTGGGATGGAAGCATAGAGAAAACAATGAATATTAAAAATTGTTTGTCTCATGATGAAGATGATGAGGAGATGGCTGAAACACATTCCCAAACAGCAGTGCCAACACAAGGGCAGCAAGCGACACCCTTGAGAAGAAATGAAAGTGCTTCTCCAAGCACACCACAAAGTGGAAGTTCAAGTGCATCTTCAAGCACTTGCACACCAAATGAAAGAGGTAAGAAGTTCAGAAATTTGAGTGACATTTATGATGAAGGAATGAATTCCTTGTTTGCTTTATATTGTCATGTTGATGATCCTATTCATTTCGAAAATGCTATTAAGGATAAGAAATGGATAGAAGCTATGGATGACGAGATGAATGCCATAGAGAGAAACAAGACATGGGATTTGGTTGAGCTACCAAAAGGTAAAGAAGTCATTGGAGTCAAATGGGTCTATAAGACCAAGTGCAATGCTAAAGGCAAGATAGAAAAACACAAGGCAAGGCTGGTTGTCAAGGGATACAAGCAGCAGTATGGGAGAGATTATGAGGAAACTTTCGCACCGGTTGCAAGAATGGAAACCGTGAGAGCAGTGTTGTTCATAGCAGCTCAAAGCAAGTGGAAAGTTTACCAATTAGACGTGAAGTCAGCATTCCTAAATGGAGTGTTAATGGAAGAGGTTTACATTGAACAACTTCTAGGCTATGAGAAGAAAGGTGAAGAGCACAAAGTGTGCAAATTGAATAAAGCTCTTTATGGGCTGAAGCAAGCGCCAAGAGCATGGTACAGTAGGATAGATTCCTATCTACTGGAAAATGAATTTGCAAAGTGTGAGGGAGAACCCACCATCTACATCAAAGAAAAGGATGGTAAGATTTTGATTGTTGTGTTATATGTTGATGATGTGATTTTTACAGGTAATGATGACTACCTCATTAAAAATTTCAAATCAGTCATGAAAGAGGGATTTGAGATGACTGACATGGGTTTGTTGAGATACTTCTTAGGAATAGAAGTAGATCAAAATGAAAATGGGATTTTTATCTCACGGACAAAGTATGTAAATGAAGTGTTGGGTAGATTTAATATGCAAGAGTGCAAGACAGCAATCACTCCCACAGTAATGGGATTAAAACTCAGCAAAGAGGACAGCAGCAAGGATTTTGATCCTAGCTTGTACAAGAGTATAGTTGGCAGCCTTATGTATTTAACTGCAACTAGGCCAGATATAATGTTTGTTGTTAGTTTAATTTCCAGATTCATGGAGAGACCAAAAGAAGCAGATTGGCAAGTAGCAAAAAGAATTCTGAGGTATGTTAAAGGTACAAAAAGATTTGGCATTTTATATACTTCTTCTGAAAGTTCAGATTTAGTTGGCTACACCGATAGCGATTGGGCTGGAAGTGTAGATGATCGGAAAAGCACTTCCGGTTATGTTTTTCGCATGGGTTCAGGAACCATTTCATAGGCTTCTAAGAAACAGCCCATTGTGGCGTTGTCTACAGCAGAAGCAGAATATGTGGCAGCTACAGCGGCAGCATGTCAAGGAGTTTGGATGAGAAGAATGTTAAGGAGCCTATGCCAAGAGCAAGCAAATGCAACGATTTTTTGTGACAATAGCTCAGCTATTACATTGTCCAAGAATTCTGTGTTTCACAAACGAACGAAACACATTGATACAAAGTTCCATTACATCAGAGAATTGGTGAACAATGGAGAAATCGTTTTACAACATTGCAACACTCAGGAACAGTTCGCGGACATTCTGACCAAGCCATTGGATCAGAAAAGTTTTGAGTTTTTAAGGAAGCGTCTGGGTATGGTTAATAACCCAGCAGTTGAAATTAAAGGGGAGTGTTGAAATTGTAATTTCAACTGCAGTTCTTACCTTGCGATGCGATGAGATCGCAGATCGCAAATCGCATATATGTTTGGAGCTTCCATTGTGTTCACTTGATTTCTGCAATTGCGATGGTGCGATGCGATCCGATTACAAATCGCACCAATTTAATAGTGTTCCATTTTTCCTCCCTCAAATTGTGATCGTGGGATGTGATCCAATTAAAGTCAACAGTTGAAGTACAAGCCTTCAGCAAATAAATTTGACGTGAAATAAAAGTTTCTTTACCGCCAATTTTGTCAATAAAACAGTGAATGCAATTTACTGTGGGTTGGTAAGTTTTGGTGAAGTTTTTAATTTTCTATGAGCGGGAGTATGGGCACAAGTAAAGGTTGATAAAAGCATTTAATTTTATTGTTTTTTATTTTCAAGGGAGTATGACATGTAAAACCATATATATATTCCTGTGTTTGTTTTTGTTAAGTAAGAGAAGCGTGTGTAGAAGGGCAACAGCGCTATAGCATATATGTTTTTCAATACGCAGTAGCGTAGTATGTAATAGGAATTCATAGCAGTGCAGAATATGTTTACTGGCCATTCTGTAACAGTTTGAATGTTAGTCTTTGTGAACTGCATCTGAAGCTGTGTTGGTGAATCCCTCTATGTGAGGAAGATCTTTGTGCAACAGCAATTGTGAAATCCCTCTGAGTGAAAGAGGATGAATTTTGTAACAGTGAAATCCCTGAGTGAAAGAGGATGAATTTTGTAACAGTTGGTTTATTTTTAATGAATAGAAGTTCTTACGTTTGTTGCAGAAACTTTATCTTCAGCAAGCTGAAATTCTTTCTGCACCAAAATCCTGAGCAAGATTCTGTGGAGTGAAAAACAGAACATTGTCTCTGTGTGTTTTGTTGTTTTTGGGATTTTACCAGAAAAATTCCCAACACAGATGAGAATTTGTATGCGAGGGGAAGTTTCGAGCAATTTTCCTTTGATTACGAGTTTCTGAGAGAAGCGACTGGGAACTTTGACGAAAACAATGTGCTCGGAATACGAGGATTTGTGGAAGTATATAAAGTATAATTTCGAAAGTGGATTTGATGGTAATTTTGTTTAAATATAAGCGGGGTTTTCAAATTAATTCTAATAATTTAATCGATACGCAGGGAAGAGTTCCGGATGGGAAGGATGTCAGAGTAAAGAAACTGAATGGAAGGGAGACTACTCAAGCTGCGGAGGAGTTTTTGACAGAATTGAAACTCCTCACCAGCGTCCGTAACCGTAATCTTGTTCGTTTTCTCTGTTGTGGCACGCAAAGGCCTGACCGGTTGCTGGTATACGAGTTTATGTCAAATAATAGCGTTGACAAGCACTTGTTCGGTAGGTTGCTGCCATCAATCCTGTGTGTTTTTATACTATTCAAGTTGTTTTTACGACTTACGTGTATTGTTTCACTTATTAGTGTTGAGTCAAGGCTTTCAAATACTTGTATTGGAGCTCCACAGGAGAGATACGAAATGTTTTGAGTTGGGAAAATCGTTGTAAGATTATAGTGGGCACAGCACGAGATCTTCCATATCTACACGAGGATTCCAACGTTCGCCTTATACATAGAGATATCAAATGTCCGAATATACTTCTGGATGACAGGTTTCATCCTAAAATATCAGATTTCAGAATGGCTCAATTATTTCCAGAAGGTGATGGCCATGTTTCTACTGGAAGATTGGCAGGAATAATGTAAGATGTGCAATTCATTTGTTTATTTACATCGCAAGTTGTGCAATTCAGTTATTCTGATAAGATCTTCTCAACTGTCAAACCCAAGCATTTATTTACAGTTTTCACAATTTTGTTCTGATGCAGAAGCTACACTTCGCCTGAGTATGCCATCCATGGAAAATTAACGGAAAAAGCTGACGTTTATAGGTATGGTATCGTGGTTCTGGAGATCCTGAGTGGAGAAAGTCTGTGGATGCAAGATTGGATACCTCTATGCAGTTTCTTTTGCAATGGGTGCGTCTCTGGTTTATTACATAAATTTGGTTTGATGATTATGATAAGAAGTTCATCTAAAATCATGGGATTCAAAACCATGTATTGATGATTTTGCTGATAGTGCAGGCTTCGAATCAATTCCAACACGATCAAGTTTTGGATATTGTTGACTTGTCATAAGAGGGGCACGACCCGACAGAGCAGGCACTTAGACTGATCACAATTGCACTTATCTGCACTCAAGGCCAATGGGCGTTGCGGCCTGCAATGTCAAAGGTTCTGTCAATTTTAACAAACAATTCAGAGATTGCCGATCAGCCAACACAACCGGATCTCATAGATGACGGTGCAGGGAGAACTGCTAATTTCACTACCAGAAGCATTTAATAGATATTGAACTTATGCAGATTTTGAGTATATTTTGAAATCTAAAAATTAGAAATAGAGTCAACTAGGTCAATTGTTTAAAAGATTGAATCAATTACTTAATGTCGTATGTTTAATCTCCTGATTATAAGATTCCGAAATATTTCCAGAATCTACCATTGACATAAAAATGTCCTCAAATGCCGTCTCACATATCTATGATACTGTCTTTATTTCCCGTTAGTCCAACTAAGTAACGTTAGTGAACGCAAGCTTTGACTTTCAGAAGAGGCAGCATACACGTACATTTTTAGGTCTGAGTATAATATGGTTTGAAACATAGCAGATAATGTTTGGATAGGAGAACTTTGGTATTTATCTTGCCGTCTTAAGGGTGGATAATGTCCAGACAGGTTACTAATTATTACGAATATTTCGTGAGGATGATGTTACGTGACGTGAGCGTACCGATTTTTATTTGAAGATATCGTTTCCAGCCAATTGATTGTTATCTCACAGCGTAATGTAAGTGTAATTCAATTTCATTTAACTTTACTCAAAGTTTCACAGAATTAGTGTTCTCAAAGTTTATTTGGAGTTTAATAAGAAATCCGAACTGATTTTAACCACGTCAGTGTTTTTATGCCATCTGCTTTTACACGTTACATATATGTTTTTTTCGTTATCTTCTTTCTTTTAATTACTGTTATAAAAACTAGTTATTTTTTTTTTAATTATTGGTTTTTTTTATAAGAGTCAAAAAACTTATTATAATTTAATGGTTAAGTAGCAGTGGGACAATTTTTACTCTTTACTATCTCAAATGTAGGTTAATTTATTATTGTTATTTAAGGAAATCATGCTATGTGGATCTACTTGCTGGTGGTCCATAAGGGAGTAGAGTTCCACTCTTGCAAGATGAGTTTGGGTTTTGGGTTGTTAACCTATTTTTTTGATCCTAAAGCTCTTAGCCATGGAAAAACAGTTTTAGGGCATTACTCCAGACCCAATTATAATTATAATCACATGAACATGTGTAATATGAAATGAGTTATGAGGTTTTTGGGAATGTGGTATTGATAATCCATTGGCCCATGGTATTATAACAAAGACTCTTTACAAATTAAGAATCTCCATGGTAAAGTGAGCCTAAATCACCATGTATATAATTATCTTATATATTAATTCTTTTTATTATTCAATAAATAAGTTA
This sequence comes from Pinus taeda, assembly GCA_000404065.3. NCBI lineage: Eukaryota > Viridiplantae > Streptophyta > Pinopsida > Pinales > Pinaceae > Pinus > Pinus taeda. The sequence goes on from APFE031383782.1 coordinate 108,916, forward strand.
TGGTTTTTTTATTATTTAATTAATGAGTTATGGTTTTTTTGGAATGTGGTATTGATAACTCATTGCCCCATGATATTATATAACAAAACCTATTTACAAACTAAGAATCTCCATGGTAAAGTGAGGCTAAATCTCCATGGTTAAGAATTTTATTCTATGTTTTGTTAAATATATATATGTTTATCTTATATATTAATTTTTATTATTATTTAATAATGGTAATATTTCTTTTTTCCCTAGGTTATGTGAGCTTTGAGATGGTTAACACGCCTAATCTATGGCTTCATCAAGGGGTATGTCAAAATCACTTGGGTATCGCACCCATCCTAAACCACAACAACCCTTAGCATAGTTTGAATTTTCTACACAAAGTTACAAACAGGTGACTATTACACCACAGAATGTCTTAGTAAAATACACATGCTCCTTAGACTATTTAATAATATTAATAATAATTTAAAATAAATTTATAATTTTTTTAATTTTTTTATTTTTAATGTTAATAACATATAATAAATGTATTGATATTTCTTATAAATTGATGTCGCAACATTTAGTCTCCATTAACTACATTAATTTGAATATAAGTAATATATTCAAAAACGTGCATGAAAACATGGCGAAAATACAAAAAAAACAAAGATAAATCACATAGATCTATAGAAAAATGTTATCGACCATCCTCACCATAATGAATCACGTGATTTGATTCCAAATTATATTTCTTTACATTTTGCAAGAGTGTTTAATGCTTATGCAATTAACCTCTCATGGGGATGTAAATAGTGTAAATCTTGATGAGATGGGAAGTTGGAGGTTGTGCTTACCACCTCTGAAACATTCGACATTAATGGCATAGAGGAGTATGGCATGAGCATGTTCATTGTTGCATGCAATTATACAGTTGGAAAGGAGGGATGACTTATTTATATGTGAGGTATGTTTGAGGTTTTGGTGTTTGGAGATGAACAGTGGAGACGAGGGAGGATGAGAACTCACTTTCCTTATTTTGGAAGTAGTTTGTTCAGTGGCAAGACTGAATTTGGATTTTTAGAGAATTATTTATGTTGGCATTTGTTCTCATTTCAAGTTCTGTAATTTTTGTTGGTGAGGTTTCTATCTATTTGCACTTTTGTTTCTTCTTTTTTTTTGTCTTGAGTTGTTTTCAAGGTGATTTCCAATTTTATAGGTGGTTTGTAATTTTTGTTGGTGAGGTTTTTATCTATTTGCACTTTTGTTTCTTCTTATTTTTTTGTCTTGAGTTGTTTTCAAGGTGATTTACAATTCCATAGGTGGTTTGTGTTGTTGTGGCTACTCCGTCTTTCAACTATTGTGGGTTTCTTGGTAGTTTTTAGAAGTTGATGACTTATTATGGTTTTGAGGGGTCTATGTTTTCTGAATTTATACTCAAACAAACTCCCAAGATAGGAAATACCATTTATTTTGAGACTTGAAAATTGTATTGGGAAATTTGGAAAGTCTGATGCCAAATCACCTAGAAATGTTCTAAGTTGCTTCTTAATTAGATGCTTAGTTTCATCTCAATCATGTGTGGGTAGAATTATGTGTTTAATGGTGTTGGATTGTGAGGGGTTTCTTGAAGGTGGTGAGTCTCCATCTGCCCCTTCTGTAAATTTGGTAGGCTCTAAAGTAATTCGCAGCAGCTTTGGGGATGATTCAATGGGTTTTGGTTTAGGGACTCAACCTAGAGCATCTGTTGGTGTGTCTTTTCTTTCCTATTGTTCTTTTGCAGGTCATGGCTTCGCAACATGTCCCCTCTCTACAAAAATGATGCCTCCTAGACAATGAATGCAGTAAATAAAGGGAGGAGATAGCCATGTTTCTTTGGGACAAAGAAGGGTCAGGCCCTTTATCTATCATTTTGTAGCTACATATTTTAATGTTATTCCTCCATATTTGCAAAAGAAAATTAGTGGGTTGAAATCTCAAGATAGAATGGAACCCGAAGTTCATTCTGATTCAAAGTTTCTTAACGATGTTTGGAAAAATATTCTTGGCTCTCGCTATTACAGGTGCAAGAAGAAACAAGTTTTGAGCTCATTAGTTTTGCATCAACAAATGCTCACATTCCTGAGATTAGTCCTCAAGGATAAGCAGGCAGAAAACGATAATATTTTCTCCTCCCTAGAGTACTTTTAAAGAATGCTTCATAATCAGCGATTCTACTTGGACAACTTGGATTCCTGTTTGACATGTGTTGAGGGTCACATTGTGAGTGAATCTAAGAAAGAAGACCTTTCAGATCCCAAGCTTAAGTGCTCAAGTGCCACGAACAATTTCTTCTTCTGAGAAGGGTTAATGTTGCTAGGATTTGGTAGTGTTGGTGGGAATTTCTGGTCTTGACCTCAATCATGTTGTTGTTGAAAAGTTAGTCTAATTTTCAAGTATGGTGTCTTGGTTATGATGTCTTGGTTACTGATGCTTCAGTAGTGTGACTTTTGAATCTCTTAATTTTGGCAATGACTCTATTGTCATTTCTAATTTGCTATGCATTAGATGAAAAGGCATTGGACTTGGGATTATAGCTTGTGATGGCTTGGATTCAACGTCATGTAAGCTTAGATCCTAAATTCTATGTGGATATGTGGGATTGTAAATGGAGAGTGATAAAAATTTCGTTCAGAGAACATTCTAAATGGCCCGTGTATCTAAATCACCTATGTATAACATGTTTTTTTCTGATGAACTACCTATTTACCTAAATCGCCTATATATAACATGTTTTTCGATTAACTACCTATGTACCTAAATAGCCTATGTTAACATGTTTTTTCTGATTAATATAAAAACCTCCGTTCCAAAAAAATATAATAATATTAAAAATCTGAAATTAAAATTTTATTTAAGGTTCATATTTCGTGAAATTGTTGTGGCCAATAATCCAAAACGAGTGCTTGCCCGATTATCGTGTTTTACAATTAGGAATGCATGTATTTGGAAGAATATATATTGTTTTAGTGAGTAGAAAATAAGATTCAATTCCATTTCTATAATTTTTTAAAATTAAAAGTTCGGATTAATATTTCTAATGAATAGAAAATTGATTTACTTATTTATTGATATTTTTATTAAAATTGTGTGAATGACAAATCCATTTTACATGTTAGGTTAATTTTGATTATGTAAGTGATTCACGAATTTTTTTTTTCACAAAAATTAAATTTATAATTTAATAAAAATAAACTTTAGAAAACATATAGTATAAACTATAAGTATATATGTCTATGAGTATATAGTCAATACATCTAGGTACATATCATCATAGAGATCTGTCATCTGATATGAGACGTTCTAATATACCACCATACAAAATAAAACATGTATACAGTAATGGGAAAAACATAAACTGTAGCCTATAAAAAGACTCATAATTCACAGCATATCAAATGCGAGTGATCCATATAGTAAATCATCCATTCCAAAATGTCAAAAGTCCATGCAAAAAATGCTATCAAGCAAGATAAAAGAGGCAGATTATAGATATGTTATCGCGGGAGTGGGAAAATCCCTGCATCCAATGTATTGTCGCCCAGTTTTATCTCAATATGCATCCCATCTAATGCATCCAGTAATCCCATCTTAGACAACGTGTCTGCATTTTGGTTGTATTCCCTCCCAATGTGTTGAATCATGGAGTCTGTAAGGGTGTCCCATATATTCCCAATCTGACTGAGCCATCCATGTAGCTATGGTTTATTTTTATTGATGTTACCATGAATATGATCAATGATAACCAGAGAGTCCCCAAATATATGAATGGAAGGAATGTCCAGATATGTAGTGAAATGAAGGAGGCCCCATAATGCAATAATTCCAACCTTCATATTAGTACCCGACCAACACCCTAGTGTTTCCTGTTCCTTCGCTATTTTGACCCAAAAACCACATCCACAAATACCCCTTTGTGCTGCCCCATCAAAAAGACATGTCGGGTATACATTCCCACGGCTAGGCTTCCTAGAAATGGTCTACGTAGGGTCCTTGTAGTTTTCCATTGTATAGTGATACCAACCAGTCATGCAGTTTGTAGCTTGAGTTTCATGTTCCCTGAAATTATCAAAGATAATATTGTTGCTCCATCACCAAATTTCCCAAAAGAAATTTAATGAAATAGTCTACTATTGTGCTTTTTGTTTTCTCACCAGCCTAAGCATTCTGCAATGTTTTAGTAGGAAATCGATATCATGCGCAATAAAACACAAGATCTTCATAGTAATCGAGCATCTAAGGAATATGAGGTCATTATTTTCCACCCCTTTCCTACACAAAACACATACTCCTGGCCCTTGCCAGTTCCTCTTTTGTAGATTTTCCCATGTCAAGTTCTTGTTTTTCCAAACAAGGCATACAAATAATATGATCTTAATAGGGATTTTTTATTTCGAAAATTTATAAAAAAAAACATACCTCATTATTGTGAACCCCTTGTATGCAGAAAATATTATAGATGTCTGCCATAACTACACCACCTGCCTTCATTTTTCCCCGCCAAGTAATTTGGTCTCCGCCAGCCTCCCATCTAATACAAACCAATTTCAACTCAATTCTAATCAGCTCCCATTCCCCTACCAACTGACCTTCCAATCCCATCTCATTCGACCTTTTCCAGATAGGTAAATGTCCTTGCCATGTTGAAATGGCCTGGTTCCAGTAGAAAATACCCCTATTGTGTATACAATGAATGATCTCATCAGTGAGAATCAAATCTTTTCTCATACCAAGAACAATGTCCTGGCCAATCAGAATCAAATGTTCAGAGCCAAATTCCCAGCATAAATTCTCAAGACACTGTGTCTAATCATGTTAAAATTGTGCCATATGACAGACCCCGAGGTAGTCCCAATGAGATCCCTACACATCCAAACAGTGAAATCCATTCCGTTTAAGTATTTGTATCTAATAATCCTGCCCCATATGCCTCCTCCAAAAATATCCCTCCACAATGTTTTTAGTAACAATGCCCATCTAAATTTCCTCAGAGATAGTATACCCCGACCGCCCAATCTTTTTGGAGTAGTGACAGTGGTCAAACTAACCAGGTGATATTTATGTTTGGAGGTTCCACTAGACCAGATATATTGTGCCATGATCCTATTAAGTTTCTTGATGATGGTACTTGGGATAGAATATAAATGGGCCCGATACACACCCAACTGTGTAATCATAGATTGTGTGAGGGTAATACATCCACCCAGTGAAAGACATATGTTCTCCCACCCCGTAATCTTTTTATAGTACCGATCCACTAAACAAAACCAGTCGTTTGTCCTGTATTTGTTGGGTTTAACATGATATCCCAAGTATTTCATGCCCACCTCCAATATCTTAGCACCAATACCAAATAAATTCATGAAGTAAGAAATATCCTCCAACTCACAACTACCATATAAAATAATAGACTTCTATAGGTTCATGTAGAGCCCTGTTACATTTCTGAATATGACAAAAATGTGAAATGGAACCATCCAAGCGATCTTATTTATCATGCTCATAATCAAAACATCATCCACAAAAAAAATACGAGAAATCCTGATGTTGTGGCCCATTACGAAAGGACAAAAAATACCTTCTGCCACAACTTTTTTAATGTGTAAACTGAGTCCATCCATTGCCAATATGAAGAGTAATATAGATAGGGAAAAACCTTGTCTAAGCCCCCACACGCCGTAAAAAAACAAGTGGGATATCCATTTATAATAACTGCATATCTAACATTCGTTATACAAGCCATGATCCATTCCGCATTTGTAGCCTATGAACCAATTTTGTGTAAAACCATCCTCAAGTATCCCCAGTCAAGACAATTGTATGCCTTTTGTAGATCGACCTTCATGACAACACCATTAAGTTTTTTGATATGTATAGTATGTATGCATTCCTGAGATATGGCCACAACATCATGGATCTGCCTGTTCTGTAAGAAACCAAGCTATTCGGGCGATATGTATTGAGATAGAGTGTGCTTCATCCTGCCCACAATAGTCTTTGATATAATCTTATATATAAGATTACACAATGAGGTCGGCTTATAATCCAAGAAAGTTCTAGTGGATGTCCCCTTTGGGGTGAGGGTGATATAAGTCGAATTTATATAGGGATGGATATACCCCCAGAATCTTGTTTCTTCTACCATAGCCAAGATATCCCCCTGAAATATGTCAAAATAGTGAGTAAATAACTCAACTATCCATCCATCGGGACCCATACATTTATCTTTCTTAAATGTTTTGAGTACCCCCATGATTTCCTCCCCTGTGAACTCCTTGAATAGAGCCTCATTTGCAGCATCATCAAACATATTGGGATATACATCCACCCCCCAAATTTGGTCCTTGGCATAGTCCGCCTCTTGTCGACTATATGTCATTTCAAAATGTTGAACAATCGCTTTGTAAATCACTTCTTGGGTATGAAATATGTTTCCTTCTGAATCCTTGATCTCCCATATGGAATTTATTTTTCTTCTGTGATTGACGAATCTGTGAAAACATTTGGTATTTCAGTTGTCTTCATGGATCCAAATAGCCCTACACTTTAGGCACCATGTAGCCTCCCGTAGTTTTAGAATTTGTTTTCTCTTCAATTCTAGTGTATGTATATCCATATTTAATGATGTCGGGGGGTTATGTAATAGAAAAAGAGGACTCATCTTCCCCAATGCCACTAAAATATCATTTAATTCTTTCTTCTTTTGGGCCTTCTTCCTCCTATCCCATTTCTTAACCATTGCCTTTAGAGATGGAGTTTGTTCATAATATTACTGTCTTACCCATATGTCAAACCTCCCACACCAGAGCATCAAATTTTGGGTCCATCAACCAAATTCAATTGAATTTAAAAGGTATTCCATATCTGAGGTCCTCTTTCCTCCATTATAGAATAATGGGTCTGTGGTCAAAAATATAATTACTTATGATGCCAAATTGTATGGACCCAAGTCTATCCACAAGATTTTCGTGTAATAGGAATCTATCCAGTCTTTTTGCCACATAACCATTACCCGCCCATCCATTTTCCCATGTAGGGGCAACCTTTGATGGACATATATCAACAAAATTGTAATCAATTATGATATCTTTTATTAGATCATCCATGGCATCTGCTTTTCTGGTAACCCCCCCCCCAAACTTCATCCAGACCAATTTTGTAATTCATCTCCCCAACCATGATAAGGGATTCAAGAACTAATACCTCAAATTCGACGTGTCTTCCCCAAAATATGTTATGGTCTTTGTACGGGGCATATATGTTTAGTATATGAATGCACCCCGGGAAACCTCTAATTTTAACAACAAGTAAAATACCTGTAAAACATGTGAATTCCTTCATATTGACCCATCTAGGGTCCCATAGAGTAGCTAGGCCGCCTGAGTGACCAGCAGCATTAGTAGCAACCATGTACCAATCTGGGAGCATTTTTTGGAAATATATAACCACCTATTGAGCCAAGTGCATAGTCTCCTGTAGAAGTATAATATAGGGGTGAGTACAAAGGAAACGTTGTTTGAGGGCCAAGAATTTAGGAGCAGCCCCCAGACCCCGAATGTTGATAGATAAGATGAAATTCATGAGAACCCAGAAGTGGACATATTTTCTCTAAGGGCCCATGGAGGGATGGATGTAGTGATGGAGACATCTACCAAAGCATTGGAGTCAGTAGGGCTGAAAGGGATAGCTCTAGCGCATCCCCGGAAATGTATACTATCCCAACTCTTCTTCCGGCGAATAGTGATGTTGCCTGTTGAAGTGGGGTTGATGTATGGTGATGTAGCACCAGTGGGTTTGTGTATCATAAGAGAGCAAAGATACAAAGTCTTCCGCTGGAGTAGACAATCACTGTCTTTGTCTACCGAATTGGTAGGGGAAAAGTCAAGGGAATGTGGTGGAATGTAGTCACTGGGGATGTGTTTTGATTAGGATGTGAAGTGGAAGCAGGTAAATGCATAATGTGTGTTGGGGAGATGGCCTCATGTGACATTAGGAGGGGTGGCAACTTCCCTGAAAGTGATGGGTCAACACTAGAATATTGTATGCTCTTTTCCGACATGGGAAGAGTGTCATCTATATGAGGTGTTCCAAAACCATTTTTGCTTATATGAGATGAGGGAACCTCAATAGGAGCAATTTTAACACATTTTTGAGTTTTTAGTCTAGAGGAGAGAAAAAGGTGGTGTACTTGATAAGTCTTTCATGTCGCCCGGAAACTTAGCATGTGCTAGGCCAACCATTGTATCAGTAACCCCATCACACATCTTTCCCTTTGGACCATGATAGTTACGTCTATACGCCATTCGTCGACCACCCATCCGACGCGGACATTGAGCCATGAGATGTCCCGTGTGATGGAAAATAAGACATCGGAATGGAATACCCCAAAAATCCAATTCTTGCACCAGATAAGTGCCCTCCCAAAAAAAGTCAATATGATCAGGGAATCCCCCCTGTATTCTTTTTCAATCAATATCCATGAATATAATATATATATTATATATATATAATATATATATATATATAATATATATATATATATATATATATATATAATAGGAAATAATAAAATGTTATTAATTTAGGTAATAATAAGGAATAATAATAATAATTAAATAAATAATTAAATAAATTAAAATTTGGCCTGGGTCCTAGAGTCGTTTATAGTCGTTGGAGTCTCTGCTCAGTGTATTTAAACAGGTGTTTCTGGATCTGTTTCTTCAACTTGTCCTGACGATGAACCACACTAGTTGGTTCGAAACGCGTCGACAAAGGTCTTTCTATATGTGATTTTCGCCGAAGCTCTTCTCATAACTTTGATGGATCACAGAAGCCTCAATTCTACAATTCTCTTGTCCCAAGCACACAAACATTATGGATCGACATAAATAAACTTTCCAATCACGTTCCCAATGTCCATGAAAACCTAACGAGTCCAAAATTCAATTGGAAAACTAGGCAGTTTGACCCATATCAATGTGTTTTTGGGCATCTCCTTTAGGGGGTTGAAGCCAATATACCATGCATGGAGAGCCAAGAAACCCCTCCCACAAATCCATGGTAGCGCCTTGATTTTTTTTAAATCCTCCTGAATTAGAAAATGGAAGTTGTACCAACCATTCATCAGCCGAACCTACAATGGCATATATCCCAATGGAGACTTCCATTTATTTTCCACCCATTTCATCATATCACCTTCTCCCAATTCAGCAAAATGCCATCTACCAACCAGTGCTCGCTTGTGTAAACTGTTTACCCAGTCTATCAATACGCCATGGACAAAATCGAGAACTGATGCAGGTGATCATATATTGATAGTATGTTGTTTCCATGTGTGAAAATTCTGATAACCACGATGTCCATCCTGTGAGTGGTAATTTCCATGCGCACCACCTAACACACCGCTAGGGACATCCACCGAGCACCCGAAGTCAGTGCCATCTAGACCACCCTCCAGCTCTGACCCAGAGAATATCCTATGATTTCTTTTGGCCTTCAGCGTGGCATGAATGAAGGCCTCATTTGCTGATGTATCCGAAGAAAATGGGTCCATGGGATCCAACATGTACAAACAACCAAAGGAATTGAAAAACATGGGCTTAATGAAAAAAATAAATGGTAGCTCAACACCTAAGAGAATCTGTCAGAGATCACACCCCTAGAGTGTCATGATCCTCAACGCAGGAGGAACCAAAGTTCAGCATACGTCACATAATGCCCACATATCATCAATCGAGGAAGGTCGCCGTGGGATATAAGACAAAAATGGGAATCAAACAGACAAATATTATAGAAAAATATATTGCTAGAAACAGTCATACCGAACACACTGTGAAAAATCAAAAAATGCAGAAACCTAATGTCAAGGAATAATGTGTTGAGCAACGCAAGTCATATCAATTAATTGTATACCCCGTGTCCTGCCACTGTAAACTCAAAAATCCATTGGTAAAAAAAAAATGTGGAAGCTGGAAACTATCCACGGCGCTCAGTAATACCAGTCCAAAAAAGAAGCACCATGAACATCCAGACAAAACCAACCATAGTATTCATGATCCCTTGAACACTACCCTTTACAGCAGCAGCAACACCGCAGGTCCACCATCTGTTGCACAATCTAAAACCAAATTCCTTGCACGACCTAGATAGCCTATCGATTCCAAATAGTATAGTAGCCTATGAGATACAGACAGGAACCCTCCCCTTTACTCTATTATGGGCACGCAAGAGAAAGTATGTCAATCCAAAAACCCATTTGATCACATGTTGGAAGGATGAAACTGATACTTAAACATACATATTAGTATATAGACCACAATCATAAGTAACATAAAAATATAGATAATCTCCAACTGTATTATGAAGGAAATACCCATCCTAGAAAATCATGAGAGAAAGCCAAGGACAAATAGAGACTATAACCCCACCACTACCAATAGTGGCAGGCACAACATAAATACCAGTGTGCAGAAACAAAAATGTATCCCAAATTGGCAAAGAGTGATATAGCACACTAAAACGGTAACCTCCCCAATGTGAAGCACCTCGTCCTTCGAGAATGTAAAATCGTAATACATTTGCAGCACTAAAAACACCGAGTAATCATACGTTGAAGGCATCCATGCCAAGGGCTCTTCCAGCCTCAGTGTCAATATTCTCGTCCCTATTGCTTCTTGTTATGACCACACCGCTCAGTAAGAGTATAGTAGACGAATGTTACGTTGACAACGACTGCAAAGAAAAGCCAAATGGGTGCATTAAACCCTATGGCTCAGAATTGTGCAAGTTCAAGCTCGATTTTGTTACAAAAGCAAGTGATAGCTTTTAAAATGAAAGTATTTAAACGTAATGTTGGAAGGTATTAATTACAACTACACCATTAATACAACCACTAGATTAATCTAGAGAATTCAGCAGATGTTTCAAGTGCAACTTCTAGAATTTGGCAGATGCATTGACAACTGGATAGCTTCTTGGGGAAGCCACCGGCCCACTAAACTCCAGAAGTTTCTTTGATATTTATAAATATCTATTCACCATCGAATGAAGGTAAGTGTTCTGAGTTTTTTTGTGTGTTCATCTATGAAGTTTTGCACTCTCTGATTTGGTATCAGAGCAGGTGTGAGGTTGAGTTGTGAAGAGTTGTGAGACAGCTCAGTGAGTGCCGCTAAAGAGCCGTGAGTGTGGGCGACAGAGTTCTGTTTTCTAGTGTGTGTGAATATTGGTGAGGCTGCTTTGTTCTTGCTGGCCATCAGATTGGTCCATTGGATGAAGAATTGGAGACTGCAGCCGAGTGTCTTGTTTGTTGCTGGAAATCCGTGGTGGGGTGAGGGTCGTGCGATGACCAGAGATGTGTGTGAGGTGGCTACTAACCCATAGAACGAGCTATGGCGATGCGAAAGTGTGGAAGGGAAATCCTGGATGAAGGACTGTGTGCAAGTTTCATTCAGTTTTATAACTGTCATTTCTCATTATGATTTTGGCTTTTTCAATCTTCGAAAGGCAGTTTTCAAGGAAATCACTAAACAAATCTCCATTGGAGCCAGTGAACTAATAAATAGCATGTTTGAATAGGCATTTCTATATAGTTGGATTACATGACAATATATACTTTTGCACAAAAAGAGAACAATGCATATAGGGATGGTGTAGGATGTTTTCTGATGTTCAACATTTACTTTACATGTCACTGTTGGAACAATTTTTTTTACATGTTGCAAATCTAAACATGGAATAGATCATAGGAAGGTCATCACTTACAAAGAGTTTTAAGGTTATGTCTTTTTTGATCTGAGACTGTAGGTTCATATATACATTTTGCAAATTTTTATGTAAATGGTGTTGTGAAAAAAAAAAGGAAAGAGGAAAAAAAAAAATTGTATCTTGGTGGAAAAGGATTTATAAGCTTATTTGACAATGGCTAATATCTTGGTAGAATCTTATTTATCTGAATTTAACAAGTTAGATGGTGAAAATTATGCAAATTGGAAGTTTAAGTTGCAGACTTTGATGGAAGGCAACAATACATGGGCAATTGTGTCTAGAGCTAAAGTTAAGCCAGTGTCCCCTCAAGCCACAGATGCTACAATTCAAGATTGGGAGCGACGGGAAAACAAAGAAAATGTGCTTTTGTGGATGATAGTTAAGGACAACATTATTCCACACATTAGAGAGTGCAAAACATCCAAGGAGACATGGGACACTCTCAAAAATTTGTATGAAACGAAGACTACAAATCGAATATTGTATTTAAAGAGTAAGCTTCTTTCAATTAAGATGGAAGAAAATGAAAGTGTTAGTGATTTCATTTCTAGACTTAAAGATCTAAAGGATAAACTAGGTGACGTTGGTGAATCAGTATCTAGTACAGACTTGGTTACTGTGACATTAAGTGGAATGTTCGATGAATATCAAATGTTTATAACTGGTCTTTCAGCTAGAGAGAAGGCTCCTACTTTTGATGAGTTGGCAGGTATACTTATGCAGGAAGAAGAGCGAAGCAGAAGCATTAAACAAAAATCTCCTAATTCAAATTTAGCATTGATGGCCAAAGGGAAGAAGTCCTTCAAAGGTAAACAGTGGGAGAAAAATAAAGGCAAAAAGCCACAGGTAAAATCATTTCAAGGTACCCCTTTACCAAGGACAAATGGCAAATCAAGTAGAGATAATGTGTTATTACTGTGGAAAACCTGGTCATTAAACAAAGAAGGTATTCAGGAAATTATGTTGATAGAGATGAAGCAATTAGTCAAGATGTTAGCAATCTTAAATTTTTTGTGTCCAATGCTGCTTTATCAGGAGAAATTGATGATGATAATGCTTGGTTTATAGATTCTGGTGCATCAATCCATATGTCATGCAAAAGAAATTGGTTTGATACTTATCATGAGATTAATAATGGTGGACACATCTATTTAGGAGATAATAGATCACATGAAATTAAAGGATATGGTAATATAAGTGTTATGACGCCTAATGGACAATAAAAACAAATTCAAAACGTGGTGTATGTTCCTGGGTTAAAGAAGAACTTAATTTCAGTCTCTACTATCACAGATCAACATTTAAAAGTTGAATTTATGAAATCACATTGTTTGGTAAAGGATGTGCAGGACAACTACAAGGTTATTGCAAAAGGAATGAGAGTTGGAGGCTTATACAAGTTGGATGTAATGAAGAATGGGCATCAAGCTTTGGCATCAATAGGCATGTCAACCATAGAACTTTGGCATCAAAGGTATGGGCACTTAAATCATAATGACCTAATGTTACTACAAAGGAAATTAATGGTAGAAGGTCTTCCAATTATAAAGAGTGAACACTTTGAATGTGAAGGTTGTGCACTAGGAAACAACATAGGGAAAAATTTCCTGTGCATTAAAATAGAAGAAAACGTGAAATACGTGAACTAGTGCATATTGATGTATGTGGTCCAATGCAAACTAAGTCACTTGGTGGAGCATACTACTTGCTTATATTTATTTATGATAGCACTAGATACACCTGGGTATACTTTATGAGAAACAAAAGTGATGTGTTTGAATACTTTAAAGAATTCAAGAGAATAGTTGAAAAGCAAATAGGAAAGAGCATTAAAATTCTTCGATCTGATAAAGGTGGTGAATACACTTCATGAGCTTTTATCAAATATTGCAAACAAAATGGAATTATGCAACAATTTACAGTACCACATACACCTCAACAAAATGGAATAGTTGAAAGAAAGAATAGAACATTAGTTGAATGTGCTCAAAGTATGATAAAAAGTAAAGGACTTTCTAATAGTTTTTGGGCTGAAGCCATTAATACAGTTGTATATCTTAAAAATAGAAGCCCTACTAAGTATCTTGAGCACAAAACTCCATTTGAAGCATTTTATGGTTTTAAACCTAAAGTTAGTCATTTAAGGATATTTGGATGCAAGGCCTTTGCTCATATTCCTAAAGAGGATAGGATAAAGCTAGATGCCAAAGCCATCAAATGTATTTTTATTGGATATTGCACTGATCAAAAAGCATATAAAATGTATGATCCAAGTA
>APFE031383782.1:129195-144742 GCA_000404065.3 Pinus taeda
AATATTATAAAATTTAAAATTCAATTCAATTATTAACGCATCAATTAAATAAGAGTAAATATCTTATTATTTGTCAAATCCTTCCGTCTTAAATACCCAGGAAAAAAGAAAGGAAAAAAGAAAGCAGTGGAAAAATCATATACCGGGGCGAAATTTTAGTCATATCCACAGAGTGTCGTTGCAATTTTAGTCATATGCACAGAGTGTCGTTGCAGAATGGAATGGTAAGAGGGATAATTTTAGATTTGAAATTAGTGATTAGTTTTGAAAATTATGGAAATTTTGGTAAGATTTTAATAAAATTTGATACCGAATTTTATAAACTTAAATTATAGTTATTAAATTGGTTTTTTAAAATTTTTTGATGATTTTAATAATTTATTTTTATAGCAAGAGCTAACTAGCTTGTTATAGGGCATTAAATCCTTGGTTACTTGAATACTCCATAATCCAATAACACATCAGCGGTGACTAGATAAATAAAAAATAATAAAAATATGTTATCCGGTTATCTGAATATGCATGTAACCAAGGATTTAATGCCTTATGACAGGCTAATTAGCTCTGGCATATTTTCATAATGATTTAAACACTACTTCTTAAAAAAGCTAAATTCCAACCACTAGGTTAAGAAATATGACATTACACTAGGTTAAGAAATCTGACATTACAGCCACGTTGACCCAAAAGAATTCCAAAAAGAAAAAATAATAGCAAAAGAAAGCGAGAAACCGCCCTCGTCGACAAGGCACCGGAGAACTGCTCATACAGCCATTAAGAAAAACATTAAAAGGAAAAGCTGAATCATGGACGAGTTTTAACCTGAAATCGACGCTGAAACAACCCTTGATTGACAAATGCTGAAAATGGAATCGACACTTCAGCAATCCTTGATTGCGACGTAGATTCCAGGGTCTACATGAATTCCTCAGCATCTCGAATACTCCCTCGCAGTTCTCGAACACTCTGGCAATTAATTCGGCCTTTCCCTACGCCTTTCCTTACCTTGACTCAGATGCAGCTCTCACTTTTTTTTTTTTTTCTTCATGTGTGTATTAAAATTCCTTCGGTGCCTGGGTTTCTGGGTTGGTTTGTTTTTCTTAATTTGATTTTTGATATGGATTATTTTAATTTGAATCTCAAATTTTGAAAATATTATAGAAAATGAAATTAAATAAATTATTATTTTTTATTTATTATTAAATTTTAAAATATTTTTTAAAAATTTATTTCGATCAAGATTAATTATTGAGTGGAGAAAATTTATTTTGACAACTCTGTGTATATTTTGTTTTCTGTCATTAAAAAATAAATTTTTATTAATTTTGATTGCAATTAATACTAAAAAATAAAATTATGAATAAATATACAAAAAATTAAATTAATATTAATTTTCATAAAAAATACAACATAAAAAAAATTAATAGCTCTTCAACTTAGGTTTGAATCTATGTTTGCATATAAATTTAATACCATTTTAAAAACATATAAAATTCTAATTTATTTTTTAAATATTTTGCAAAATTTATTAAAATAATTTAAATAATGCAAAAAAAAACTTAAATATAACAGACAAAATCCATTTAAAATTCAAGTCCATATATGGTCTACCACACATCGATCAACCGTTGAATAGAGGCATATCCAGTTACCCACATCAAAGAATTATTTTGATGAGATTGTGTAAGCTATTCAACAATAGCAATTATTTTGATTAATTAAAAATCCACAACGAGCCAAATATTCTTCCCCACTATAGAACCATGGTTATTTACAGATAATGCATTAATATATTTCTTTCAAGAAAATGTAAATACTTAATTATTTTATACTAAATGTTATACAGGGTAAATTAATAATATATATTTGAATTAATAGGGCAGGTTTTAATATATATTTAATTAATATTAATTTTTTTTTAATTATTTTAGAAAAATTATCATAATATGATAGTTAAATTAGAAGGATAATTATATTTGGTTGTTATTCGCGAAAGCAGTGAGTTTGATTCATTTCATTATTCAAGGAAAACCAAATTATTTAGAACAATATTCAATAATTTTAAAAAAATAAGTTTTCACCCTTGCCAAATGTCTCTCAATCTTAAATTACATCTAAAACAATTTTAAAATATACTCATCCAAAATCATTTTAAAATATACTCGAAAACCAATATACCAACTTAATGTATCATTGAATGCCCTCATATCTTCAACTTAACTGGTTTTTCTAAAATTAATATTTTATGATTAAAAATTATGACACTTATATTTTTGCCCATTTAGAAATTTTATAAACACTAACAGCTGAAGCCGTTGATATTTTTTTTAATCTAGGATAATCGGTAACTGGTGCGACCAGCATCAAATGCAACTAGAACCTATGCTAGGTGTAACAGCGTGCAAGCCTCACACAATAGCGATTAACTTATGCCTCAACAAGAGTCAAACTTAGGTTAGGTGCAACACCCTGCAAGCCTCACACAATAGCAATTAACTTATGCCTCAACAAGAGCCAAAAGTAGGCTAGGTGCAACAGCCTGCAAACCTCACACAATAGCAATTAACTTATGCTCAACAAGAACCTAGACGTCCATTCGAGAATCTACTCTTCTAGCCAAGACACAACAGACCATATACTCAATAACATTTGAACTTCCATCTCACTAAATAAAAAGCAAAACTTACCATAAAACCCCTATCACAGCCGCTGATATCAGTGTGATTGTGACCCACCAGATAAGTCACTCGGATATGTGAGTCTGCGAGACGCAAGTGACTGTGGGGTCTGTGAATTAGCAAATATGATAAGCAGCTGTCAGCGTGAGCAGTAAGGAATTCCGTCTGAAAAAAGGAAACCATCAAGCGTATTGCGTCGGTTAGCCTTGTGAATACTGTAAATATTATTGAAAGTTAGAAACCGAGGGAAGTAATGAATACTGTAAAAGCGAGTCGCCGCTAAACATAAGAGATAGCGCCCACAGTATTGAGCCACCGATGAATGAAGTGCAAGGTGAATGGGACCCCTCGTACACAGGGAAAGCATCAATATTCTCGAATATGAAAAGCATGTCACGCTAACCACTCTGAAGAGGATCGCGCCCACAGTATTGAGCCGCAATTGCAAAGTAGTAAAGCATCAATATTGTCGGTGGTCAAAAGCAAGTGGCGCTAATCACTCTAACGAGGATGCCGCCTACAGTATTGAGCCGCAAGTGCAAAGTGAATGGGAACTTCCGTATAAAGGTAAAAAATAATCTCCAAAAATCTTTTATCTTCAATTTAAATGGAGGAATTGGACTCTTACTTTTTCATACCACAGGCCGGCTTTGTTAAGAATCAAAGATGTTAGAGTGTAAAGATGTTATAGTTTAATTAGCATTAGTAGGCTTTATTAAGAATCAAAGATGTTAGAGTGTAAAGATGCTAAGAGTTTAATTAGCATTAGTAGGGATTATAATGTTATTTTTAATTTAAATTGAAAAAATTGGATTATTATAGGATTATAAAAAATTATAAAATATTAAAATTAATATGGTTGGTAAATTTTATAACTCAACACAATCACATTTATTTATGTGATTGATATATGTCAATAAAATATCAATGTATATGGATTTAGTATTTACCATTATTTTGATATATAAATATATCATTGATGTATAAATATAAAAAATAATAATAATATTATATTATAGAATATCATTATTATTATATTATAAATATGATATTATTATAATAATTATAATGGCAATTTATAGTAATTATATTAATAAATATTAATATTATTAACCAAAGAGATTATTAATATTATAAATCCATGAAATTTATGTGCGGCGAGGGTCCCTAAAGTTTGGTTGATTTTTGTAATTGATTCAGTGGTATTTGTGGTGCGACACATCTCTTCAACTTTAACTACTATTAACATGAGACATTCGAGTTTTTGAAGCTAAGCAAGGAGGGTTGATGAGATTTAGTTCTACAGATCTAAAGCCCTAAAAGTAATACGCAGACCCTAACAGAGTGCACACTGTAACATACAGAAATTAGAGAACAAACATAGGATTCACATCAACTCGGGCAAACTCACTGGTCTCTATGGCAAGGGTCAATTATCTAATTCGACCGATGGGTGAGCGGAATTATCTTGGAGTCAAATCGTAGTAGACTAAGAAGTGAGCCCCCACAAATATTCTTTGTGGCAAAAAAGGAGTATTATTTTATAGTGGATCACACATTCTGAGGCCAAGAAACCATTTGGTGTCCAATAGTCCACAAAATGTTTGGTAATAGGCTAAGGTTTCCTAAAGTATCTCCATGAGACATCCGAGTTTCTAAAGTTGAGCAAGGAGGGTTGTTGGGATTTAGTTCTACATATTCGAAGCCCTAAAAGTAATACACAAATTGTAACATACCCGAATTAGAGAATGAACTTAGGGTTGAGGTCAACTCACGCAAACTTAGTGGTCTTTATAGTGAGGGTCCTTGTGGTTCGGTTGACGTTTGTGATTGATTCGATGGTCTTTGCGGTGTGACCTATATCCTCAACTTGAAGCTTTCGGGGTTCAATGCAAATAATCTCTATAGTTCACTCTACATATCTATATAGGTGACCTCAATTACTCAAACTCTGAGAGGTGCATATGTTCAGTCTCACCCTCTTTTGTCAATTTTTGCTTGTTTACATTATGAGTACTTCCCCTCACATATGTAAGCCCCCCTCTAGCAAAGAGTGACCAAGTAAAATTACTCTAGACATTGCTTGAAAACAATCACAAATTGCTAGAAAACAGAATAATCTCGCTTAATAATGAACCCCAAGGAATGAAAGGTAGGATTTAAGAAATAGAACATAATAAACAATCAATGATTGAAGAAAATGATGCCTTGAAAAGCGAGATTAAAAGAGAAAAGAACAAGTAAATAATAACTCTACCCTAAATAACACAATGAGTAAATTAGATATTAAACCCATGAAAAGAAAAATTAACAAGTTGATTGAACTCAACCATGAGCACCATTAAAGAGCCTTACACCTTATAATTGTTGGTATAAAAGAACAAAACAATGAGGACACATTAGAAATAGTAAGAGAACAATTAAAAATAAAATCTCAAATTCAAACAACTTATATCATGGAAACACTCTAGGTAGGAAAGTTATTTGAGAATACACATAGACTAATCCATATTAAGTGAAGTTGCAATGACCACAAATTAGATATACTCAAGAAATCCTCGAGCCTAAAGGGAACCAAAATCTTTATAAATGAAGATCTGATTCCAGAAGACCAAGTTGAACTCAGGAAAGAAGTCCAAAAGGTCAAGGAGTCAAGAAAAGAAGGGAAATCGATTATCATTAGGAATAGGAAAGCTATTATATGAGATACAATTCAAAATACGAGTGAGAAATAGGAATTAGGATCACTGAGGATATTGTTATCAAACAGTCGTGGTTTTCCATGTCCTAAAGGTCCTATGATAAGTTGGATCCCAAGTGATATTGACCTTATTTTTCTAGTTGAAACTTAGGAGCATGATGAATCTAGGGTTCCTCACCTTGAGAAATTTGTTCTTTGGTCTGCTTGGAACAGGAAATCCTCTCGGAGGGGTCTTGGTAGTATAACATGTTATATTAAGAACAATCTTTATTTTCACATCCAACTCCATACTATCGACCCCTTCAATCAGTACATTTGGATTAAGATCATTGATTCTTCCTCCAATAGAATTTTTCTTGCAATTTGGTATTTCGCTCCTATCAACTCTACCTCCTATAAGAAAAACAACTTAGATAGGAATTGTCCTTTCACTACCTTAGAAAAATACATTCACAACCTGAGAAATGAAGGTAATATCCTTTTGCTTGGGGACTTCAATGTTAGAACTGCTACCAACCAAGCTATTATGTTAAGTAACCACTCTAATCCTAACCCCTTAAGGCTTGATGAAGATGATGAATTAGATAATAAATTCAAGAGAACCTCTCAAGACAGAATTGATAACATATTTGGCACCGAGCTCCTCAAGATTTTTAGTTCCCATGACCCGATTATCTATAATGGTATTAGCAAGTGGTCTTCATCTAGCCAGATGACCTGTTTACATGGGTCAGGAAGTAGTGTTGTGGACTATGCAATTTCTAACACCCATGTCCTTAAACGTATTACCAACTTTGAACTTCTTAAAGATTTTGAGTCCTCAATCTTGTTATGTATACTAGCCACATGTAAGATACTAGCGAAATCCAAACACACACATGTTTGAATCAGAGTAATACATACCTTTTCTTAAAGGAGGTAGAAAGGGATTTAAGTTCCCTCACTTATAATAACAATATTGATCAAATTTATCACAATTTTACTACTATCCTTTCCACTAATATTAAAAATTTCTCTAGTGGGGTTTCATGTAAGAAGATTAATAGAACTTCTAACCCTTGGTATAAGAAAGAATGTAAAAGTGTCAAGAAAACTAAGATGCACCTAACGAAACTACAAAGCTTTGAAATACAACATATACAAATCCCTCATTAAAGAGAAGAAGCAGACATATATTAATAGGAGACAAGAGCATCTTCTTCATCTTTAAATTTGCGCCCAGAAAGTTTTGGCAAAATGTACTTGTGCATAAATCTAAATATAATCATTCTATCCCCTTAGAAATGTAGGAAATCTATCTTAAGAAGTTGTATGACTCCCCATACACCATGTGCAACATCGTTAGTACTCTAATTAAGGAAGATATCTTTTCTCTTGGGGATGTTGAGTCTAGGATTAATAAGCTCGCTGGTGGGAAAGCTAAATATATTGAAGGATACCAAGATGAGATCTTAAATCTGGGAAGATCTCTTCATTCCCATCTCCACAAGCTTCTCAATTTAGTTGTAAAGCATGGCTTCCCTAAGCCTTGGACGAAAAGCCTTATTGTGCCTATCTTCAAAATGGGGAAAAAATCATTCCCTTTAACTATAGTACCATTATGATTAGCCACATCTTATCCAAGCTTTATGGTATCATTTTGGAAAAGAATATTAGCCATTGGCTTGAAACCCATGGTAAAAGAGCTAAAGGGCAAGCTAGTTTTAGGAGATACCACTCAACTATCGACCATCTTGTCACTCTAAAGATATTTTACGAGGAATGTCACTATAGTAAAGCTCATATATTTCGTTTATTTGTGGACTTTATAAAATCCTTTTACATTATTTCTTGGGATAAGATTTGGAAAAGACTTGATGAGATAATGATTCCTCCTGAGTTGAACATTGTTGTGATTTGCCTCTACGAGACGGTTGTTGCCAAGCATAAAGTCAAGGAAGGGTGGTCTAAAGAAATTAAATGAAATATTAGGGTTAAGAAAGGGCATCCCCTTTCCCCTACCTTTTTTTGTATATACATCGATAAACTAGAGGAGTGTTTGTAAATTTTGGGGTGGAAGGCAACTGAGCTTGCTGCTATTATCATTACTCTTCTCTTCTACACCGATGATATCGTACTTATTGCTAGAAGCCATGAGGGCCTGGAAAATAAAATTAAGACTCATCATGACTATTGCTTCAATATGAGTATGACTATTAATACTGACAAGAATAAAACATGACAATTAAATCCAAAAAGATCACCCATGGAAATTTTGTTTATGATAACAATTGCTTAGAACATGTCTCTTCTTATAAATATGTGGGTACTGAAATTCCTTATAAGCTTAAATGGAATTACAACATTAAGAAAAGGATTATTGGAGGCTGGAAAGCTTATTATGAGCTTGAAAACAATTGTAAGGTTGCCAATATTTTTATTTGGAGTAAAAAAAGGTTCCTCCTTGAGAGCCTTGTCACCCCTGTTGTCCTATATAGTTGTGAAGTTTGTGGTTGCAGTATATCCTGAGAGTCATGGGAAAGATTGAGATGATTCAAATTAAATTCATAACCTACAATCTCAATATCAAGGGAAATACCCCCTATCCTTTCCTCCTGATCAAATATGGACTCTCCCCATTTGAAATCAGGGCTATGTTGAAGTATCTAATGTATAATAAGATGTTTTACAACATGGAATCCAAGAGGCTTCCTAAAATTTATTCTATAGTCAAAACCCTCATCTTTGCCTGAAACGTGGATGTTATAAGGATGCCCATTCTTGGCTCAACCATTGGGGGATAAATGAGGAGATCATTTTGAGAAGAAATGATAGTGTCAAGGATACTATCACCTCCAAATTTAAGGATAAGTTATGGGATGATAAGGGGATGGAGGGTAAAAGGAAGATAAAATATTATAAGGAGGTAATCAACCCCACACTTGAGAACCAAAATTGTTTTTCTGGTTTGACCAACTCAAAGAAAAAGATGAGCATCATTAAGACTAGAACTAATTCTCATGAGCTTCAAAGTGAAACCGGGCAGTGCTCAGCTCCCAAAACTCTATGTGATGATAGAATTTGTTAGCTTTGTGATACTAAGAGGGTGGAGGATTGAAAGAAATTTCATTTAGATTGTCTGATCCTTAATCACATCTACTCTCATTTCCCTAACATTTGTCACAAATCCAATATTCTTAACTTGGTAAGTCAGCCCAACTATAGTGATCTTGGTGCACTTCTTTCCCTTTTTTTTAGCATAAATATAAGATTCTAAAGAATTCCAATTAGATTCTTGTTCTTCTTAAGCTCCAATATACCACATTGGTCTTAGTGGAGGTTAATCATCATCATTATAAACCCGATGGTTTATGAACCCAAAGGATATAACTTAAACCCTAAAATATATATTATAAACCATATCAATGATGTTATACCCTAGGAATATGAACCCTTATATTAATAAACCCAAGGGATTGATATTATAAGCCTAATGTAGTAATAAAACCAAGGGATTAATACTAAAACCAAATAGAACAAATTAATATTGTAAAGCCAAAGAATATATACCCTTATATAAATATCAATATCAATATAATAATAATATAACCCTAGGAATATGAACCCAAGAAAATGAACCCTTAGATTAAAAAACCCAAGGGATTGATATTATAAACCAAAGGGAATAATAACCATGCTTGAACATGATTTATTTTCATATCGAGACAATTTTTTCACAATGTGGCATTAGGCTGTAGTCAACCATGATTGATTTTCATATTGAGAGAATCTTTGTCATAATGCAACGTTGGACCATGGTTGACCATGACTGATTTGATAGCATATAGTTAACCATGGTTGACCATGATTTATTTTACAAAGCATGGCTCACGATGGTTGATCATGATTGACCATGCTTGACCATGCTTGATCATGGTTGACCATGATTGATATTATAAAACAAAGGGAATAATAAATGCAAGGGATTAATACTAAAAACCCAAGGGAATAATATAAACCCAATGTATATAAACCCTAAGATAAATATTATAAATACGTAAACAAAGATGGTTGACCATGGTTGATTTTCATATTGAGACAATCTTTGTCTCAGTGTGACGTTCAACCATGGTTGACCATGGTTAAACATTGATGACCATGGTTGACCATGGTCTATTTTCATACTAGGAAAAGCTTTGTCACAATGTGATGTTGGACCATCATTGACTATGCTTGACCATAATTCACAATGGTTGATTCTCATATCGACCATGATTGACCATGGTTGACTATAATTGACCATGATATCTTTTCATATTGAGACAATCTTTGTAACATTGGACCATGCTTGACCATGCTTGAACCCTTAGATTAATAAACCCAAAGGATTGATATTATAAACCCAAGTTATTAATACTAAAAGTCCAAGGAATTATGAACCCAGGGGATTAATATTATAAACCCAAGGTATATAAACCCTAATATAAATATTATAAACCCTAAAATAAACATGGTTAACCATGGTTGACCATGGTTGATTTTCATATTGATACAATCATTGTCATAATGTGACATTGGACCATGCTTGACCATGGTTAATTTTCATATCAAAACAATCTTTATCTTAATGCAGTATTCGACAATGGTTGACCATAAATAATTTTCATATTGAAACAATCTTTCTCACAATGTGACATTTAACTATTTTTTACCATGATTGACCATGGTTGACTATGATTGATTTTACAAAACAAGTTTGACCATGTTTTGATGGTGTTTGACCTATCAACATTCAGGGGATCTCCCTGATATGAAGTCTCAATTAGACCTCACACCATTTGGTGTAGGAGTCCCATCTGGTACTATCCTAATTGTCGATGTGGTGGGTGCTAATGATATGCCTTGGATAAAATTACCCATAGAGTGATGTATAATGACTTTGCTCAGAACAAGCGTGTGACCCTATAGAGAGTCATGCGATGCATGAATGTTCTTCCACATAAAAGGGAAAATAAGTGAGCCCCTTAAAAGCCTGTAATAGTATGCAAATTGAAAGGAACACACAAGAATAATGACATCACAAGATAATATGCAAAATATTTCACAAGTTAACTGTGATGACTTAATACAACAAAACACATTCAACAATATTTGTACCAATGAAATTGAAATATTTCATAAGAATAAGTATAATTTAAATAACATATATTGAAAACATAACAAGAATAATCCTACTACATTTACAACATATGCATGAAAACATGTCATCTCTGAGCTTTTATTAAGTGAAAGTTCCAATCATGCATACACCATTGATGGACCGCTAGCCCAAATAGTGGAACATGAAGTCAACAACACCTTCTCCTCCAAAGAAACATATTTCATTTATGCTATGGAGAAGCTAAAGCTCTCACAAGCTCTCAATCTCCCAACTCTAAGCCTAAGCCTAGCCAAAAGCTTGGCTCCCAAAATCCCTTTACATGAGTTATGAGGTTCTATTTATAACAACAGGGGGTGACTCCTCAACTCCCATTTTGACTTTTGGACTACCCTCATTACTCTTGAACTTCTCTACAAAATAAATCATTACATTAGATCATGACTTCCAATTCTAATATTGACACCTAGAATTCCGCTTACAAATTAATCACAAATAATATTAAAATTTACACTCGTACCCATGTAAGAAAAAAAAATGGTAGAGCCAACTATAAAAACTAACAAGACAAAACACTATCGTGCTTCAGTTTGGGAGAACTCAAGCTCAACAACTTCCAATTGATCTTTGTCATTCACGTAGCAGTGCTAAGCTCAGTACTATTTGATGACATCCCTAAATTGTGTGATGGTGTCCGGCTGGAAGCAGACTATAGCCTCCATGGAATCTGGGTTCAATTGTTTGGAACTAGTTTCTACTTCCTTTTGAATCATGATCAACATTATACGCACTTGGACAGGGCCACCAATGTAGTTGTGCATGTTCTGTGTATTCGCCTCCAAGTTCTTCTAGGTGGCAATTTATCTCAACTGCTACAAGTATTATCTATCTCCTTGTTGACATGGTTCCTAGTTTTGGGTTTAGTGAGTGAACCAACTGATGAGATCATGTGGGTCTTCACCAAGAAATTTAGATTGTTGTATATCTATTCATATGAGGCATAAATGTTACCAATGAACTAGGTGAGTTGTTTTTTGTTTTGGATCAACATTCGCACTCTTTATTTCTTTAGCTCTGCTTGTGCCTTCATTTTATTACCCAATTCAAGCAGTGATCCTTTGTGTCACATTATCCGTTCATGTATTCCAGTGATTGTAGCTTGCACATTTATGAGATTTTTGATAAATTCCTTACATTGCTACTACAATCCAGCCAAGAAGACAATTATCTTATGCATGGTAATAAGCTCCTCATAGAGATCTCGCATGGTATCTCCAAGTGTCAATACTTTTCTCAGTATGACTACCCTCATTTCCTCCATATGGACCTATGCAGAAGATGCCTTCTCCATTGTTGCTTGGAGATTTTCAATCTCTTGCCTCATAGCCTGAAAGTTATTTGAAAATTTCGTATTCTCACCCATCAAATATGAGTGTTCGACTTTTATGCACCTGCGAAGGCCAAGTTGGCTAAGAAAATGGCTTTGGGATTTATCCTGATGTCAACCACAATTACCCTTTCTCTAATAAATTCAGGAGATGCGAGATCGTCTTGAAAATGCTTCTTACGCACTTATAAAATCTTCTCCTAGAGTTCATCGTATGACATATTATACATGTCCATAACCGGAACATCATCATGAGGAAAAAATTCCCCTTCCTCGCCTGGATTTGACTCTGTTATTAGAGGTGGTGGAGACTTAATTGTGACCTATTATGTGCTAGGCATCAGGTGGACACCTTGATTCTTTGTTTCTGGTTCCACCTCTATGTCATTGATCTCTATCAACTGTTTAATCTACTAAGTAAGCTCCTGATCCTGCATATGCCTCTCTCCTCCTCCCCTACTCATTTTCGGTTTTGTTATTTCGCTTCAACTTGTTTCTACATTGTTTATTCTGATATTATGCCTTGAATTTCTTCTTCTTCTTGCTTCTTCTCTTCTTCTTCTTTCTTCTGCTTTTATTTATCCAATCTCCTTTGCTCTTCCCTCTTCTTCCATTCTGCTCTCTGCATCTTTTGTTTCCTCTTTGCCTTTACTGATAAAGCCACTTTCATGAGATTTGGATCTGCTTTCATTTTGCAACTTCTTTCTCCCCCTCGACTATAAGAAGCCTTTCTCTTTCCCTTATCTTTTGTAGGGTTTCTCCCTTATGTTGGCACTACTTCTCGAGTAGCTTCCTTCTGTGGAGTCACCTATGAAGTTCCTGCAAAATTGACTAACTCGATGGTCATGGAGACATTATAGAAATTCTTCCATGATCCTCCTCCTACCAATGAAATGTCCCACTATGCCACTGAAAGTGAATTCTTGCACAATGTTTCTTGCAAATACCATAGGGATCATACAAATTAAAGTCTCGAGTACCAAATGCAAACTTCTCTATCACCTTTCCTTCAGTATCTGTGACTTTCAGGCTCTTTATCTCATACAATTTATTTTTCATAGGAAGAGTTGGCCAAGGTGCTTTCTTCTTCTTATGAAATGACATCGAAAACCTTATGGAGAGATGATATGACACTTCTTGCATGAGAAGATTATGAGTTGCATACCTTGGAAAAAGATGGGGTGACTTCTCTCTGCAAAACACTCTACGAAAGATGCCATTTGGTAAGGCAAACCAATATGCGATCTCTCAGATTGCCTCCATTGTCACAGGCGACATGCAAGGTTCCTCCTTGAAGATCATCTTGTATAATAGAATGACGAAGTGGTAATTTAGCTTCTCCATAAATCCTCGATGGCTACAATCCAAGCGCAACTTGCAGTGGATGTACATAACAGGGTTTCGAGGTGTCCAAGTCCAATTCATGCTAGGGAATGTGTTATGTTCACAGAATTCATCCATTAAATATGAAAACATCTAGAATCTCAATTTACTGCCCTTGGGAGGGTTCAGGGCATTACCTACATTGATCTTTAATTGTTAAGCCATCAATTTTGACCAGTTAAGCAACTTCCCTTTATTCACAACCTAGTTCAAAAAGATTTCCCACCCTTCTAGAAAGGTCTCCGTGCTCTTCTGATGATAGATTCTGCAAGTTGATATGATCAATAACTGATATGACTTCCTGAGAGACCTTTTCATATACGTGTTTGTGGGTGTCTGTAAAAACTTTGATGGCTCCTTCACCCAGCTCTTAACAACATCTTTTGTGCCAAAATAGATGTTGGTGGCATAAAAAGAGTGAATCTATGAGTGTTTATAGCTCAAGCTAATGTTACATACATCAGTAATCTACTACCATAAAAGTAGCAAGCCTCTGTCTGTTGGCACTCCTCCAAGTCATGGTCTTCACATCAATATGTGAGACAATCTAATTGAAGGCATCTGCACATGGGAAGGCTATATATCTTCATGCAACCCTATGTAGTTGTGATCTCTGGACATTAATGTATATGTGTCGATCCTCTAGATCTTCTGCGAAGTCCTTTGTTGAAAAATTTTGTTCACTTTCTGCCATGCAATATTTGAGTCCTTCTCTATATAGAGTTGAGTGTCTAAGTATACTGGCAAGTTTACTAGCGTTTTCTCAACTGTTTCCCCAATACTATTTTCAGTGGTATATTTTGAAGCAATTCTATTTGGTGCCATGGTAACAATGATTGTTGGACAAAAGTGCTCAACAATTGTGGTACCTATGGGATATAAAAGGCACTCATGGCAATAAAAAATTAGCTTTCACAAATATACCTTCATAACAAGATCAGGCAGCAAATTGATGTAGTGAGAAAGATTGCGTAATTTTCTAAGAAAATGATGGAGAATGGATGTGGGAACTGTGCATTGTGCAATTCCAGTAGCCAAGGGTGCAACCTAAGGCTTGAGGTTGTGCCATGCATAGTCCAACTTGGGTAGTGACTAGGAGAGACTTCACATTGCGTAGTCTCAGTGTCCAAGGTGTCAGACTAAGCCCTGGAACTATGCAATGCACAGTTGGGCTAGTCTAACTATGCATTACGCAGTCTCATAGGCCAAGCCTCAGCTTGAGCTTTTGAATTACGCAATTCCTAGTTGGGCAAGGTGAAAACTGGCCAAGGGAAAGTGCAAATATGCCCGGTGAAAGGGTGGGCGCAAACATATCTGAAAAATAATGAAAGTTGAAATGTGTATCTTACTAAGTATAGATATATCAATGTGAACCTAATGCAGAAACACAACAAACTAAAGGAAAACCAAATATGTGAGGAGAGTCACTGGAACGATGATTGGTGGTGTGCAAACACAAGAAAATTGATGCGACACTTATGAAAGGAAAACGATAAACTGAAACAACAATTCTACAAGGTAATGCAAGTTAAAATTCCATCAACCATGAAGAGAAACAAACAAAACATCACTCATAGAAGTGAAATGACAAAAAGCGACAGAAAAACTGGCAAAAGATGACAAAAGCAAAACTCCCCCAGAAAAACGACGACAACTAGATCGAAGCTTCCTTGATCTCATCCAGAATGTTAGAGATCTAAGATTGAATGTACAAATGAGCTCTAGAGGCATCTATTAAATATATTTGGGCAGATTCGGGTTTATGACGTGTATGCCTAAAATCAAGGAAAGCATGACACTTGCCAAAAATTTCTAAAAATAATGATTGTGCCACCTTCAGGAAAGTAATCATAAATCTCTCTTTTCTAGGGATTTATTTTTCATTTTTTTTTTCTTTTTTCTTTCTGAGGAAGCTTGTCATGAACACTGGCAAGGAACATTGCGAAGTTACGAGGATGTTGGGTCCCTATAATACTAGTGATTACCCCATTACTATTGTATTTGTACCCCTTATTAATATTTTTTTCCCCTATTGTCCCCATATTGTTATTACTATGCCCCATAGAATCCCTCTATTGTTATTTTTGTGGCTTTATGTTATTATTGTTAGGTCGGTTGGGTTATATTGTGACTCCTTAGACTCCTATAGAAAGGAGGTATTATCATTTGTATCATCCAAGAATTTTTCATTTATGTAATGTAAAGGAGGTTTCCCCCTCAAAGAGGTTGAATTCTAAGGTGTTGATCTATCTTTTCTATCT